>JAXCLQ010000015.1:8073460-8088092 GCA_035584115.1 Cedrela odorata
CTTATTTTACACTTATTTTACATTTATAATTAGCCTTAAATTATATTTATAAAAAGAACAAATTTTACAAATCTTAACTACGGAGGACTTGTGTGCTACAATATTAAAAGTGTCATAATCAAATAATAACGTATAACGAGCCTCGTTGACATATGCTTAATATGTTCATGTACATTTTATATTCCTTTTTACCGCTCAATTTTATTATAAGTGAAAAAAAAAACATCACTTAATTTCAATAATAAACAATTTGATATGAAAAATGTAATATCAAAATAAATTAACTTACTTAGTGAAAAATTTAATATGCTATATACAAGACTAATAAAGATAACATTTTAATGTAACAACAAAGGTGTGATAGAATTTTGATTATAAATTAAGGTTTATGAAAATATAGAATATAATTGTATTTTTATTAAAGCGATATGATTATCTAAAAATCACATTAAATGTTCTAATATTTTTTTTATAAGTTAATTTTAAAAAGAAATCACCTTCTGCTTCTAAAAAGTGTTTTTAAAATATATCAAATTATAAAATAGGTGGATTAAAATATTTTTACCAAACACAAATTTAGTTCAAAATTATGCTTCTAATTTTGTTCACAATAATTGCTAACTGAGTCTTATAATATTAATACAGAACAACTTCTTGTTCCAATTAAAAATCAAATGGGCGAGTTTATTTATACCATTAAAAAATATTTTAAATATTTGTATTTTATTGAAAGTTAATATTTTTAAAATACCTATTTTTTTAATTTACAATAAAGAATAATTTTGTATATTTGTAATATATTGTTAGTTATATAGTCCAGTATATCTAAGGCCAATTAAGGCCCATAAGGTTAAGGGCCCCGAGTGGCCTTGTACATGAAAACTAACTGAATTCCGAGATCAAGTGTCACTCGAGAAGAGTTGTCCTAAAAGTAAAAGGCATCAGGCTTTTTCAGAAACCAAGACCTAAGAGAATAAGTAAGTGTCGGGTCGGTATCTCAAGCCAATAGAAAGGTCTTAGTTATAGTTTACAAAAGTCTCGACTATAGTTTACGAAGTCTCTGCTACAATTTATGAAGGTTTCGGTTACAATTTAAGAAGACTTTATATACGTAACACTTAAACTCTCTTTGAAAAGATAAAAGGTCCCAACCAAGGATTTTCGATACCTGTCAACAGTAACGTATTTATAAATGATTCATCTCTTTCCTATATCTTCTTCAGATTATTCTCAAATGAGAATTCTTGCCAATTAAGACTTCTTCCATAATTTGAATTTTATAAATATGTTTCATGTAAAAGGCATATGATCCTTCGAAATTTAAAAACCGATGCTTACTTAATGGAATCTTCATGATCCTCGTATGTCGAGATATTTATTTCTAAATTTCATAGAACTCTACTATGATAAAGGAACATAAACACTTATAAAATGAAACTAGCTACAATTAGGTATGACTACTAAAACTCTGGCCAAAATAACTAGAACTCTTTTTTATATTTTTTAAAGTAAAATATTGACTTAAGCATCGGAGGGTTTTCGCTAGACAACCGACTTTTTATCCCCTTAGCCTTTGATTGTGAGTGGAGATCAAAACTAGCAGACAAGAAAAGAAGAAAAGATTATTGCTGGTGCACAAAGTTCAAGAAAGAATTTTTGTTGCATCTACACATACTATTCTTAACACTCATTCACTACCACTGTACCATACCATAAACCTTAATTTTCTTTCTTCCTAATTTTATTAATCAAAGGAGAAGAAGATTATTTTTTTTTTTTTCGATTTGCAAAATCATTTCCACTTGTATCATTAATGGCAAACGTCTTTAAGTATACATACAACTACATAAATTTCAAGCATATTTTTTTTTTCATCTTCCACCTTTGTTATTTTCATGATAATTAATTTGATATTTACATGTTTTCATTTTTGATTAGCTGGTAGATATAAATTTTTATAAAGAAGGTACAAGTTCGTGATGAAAAAATATTTTTATTTGAATCGTAATATTCAATAATCACATAGAATGCTACAAAAGAAAGATAAATTTCGTTAATATGAAAAATTTACCAAATACTTAAATAAATTCTAGATTCTTAAAATTATTTTGTGTAAAAAGAAAATTAAATTTATAATGGAATAAGTTTAATTAAGAACTATTTTAATATTTTTTTAAGGGTATGTCGAGTAAAAATTTATTTTTAAAAATTAATGATAAAATAGTTAGAGTAAATAAGTATTTAAAGTACATTGTAAAACACAAATAACCCAATTCAAATTCAATATTCATACATATATTTTGAATAACAAGAATAATTTAACTATTGGTGACCTTGTAAAATTTAATTAAAGATAATAATAATAACACTTTAACTAGTTGGTTGCAGTAGTTTGAAAAGAAAGAAGAGACAAGCAAGGAATTTGGGGTTGAGTTCCAAAAAGTAACATTAGAAAGTTAGAATTTAGGTTGTTTTAATCTACAAAACATGACAACATCAAAAATTTATTGGAAATTTTGGATTAAATACAAGTGAAAATATATATTTTTTATTAAAAGGTTTTGTAGGAGAATGTTCATCAGATAAAAATAATAATAAGAAAAATAAAAGAAACAACACAGATGGTTATAGTGAGACTGCCTTAACACAAATTACAAATGAAAAATATAAATCAATACCAAAACTATACATATGCCCAAGAGCACCTCAAAAAAACGAGGGAAAAATTTTAAAATAACCCCTTTTGTTTTCTATTTTACTAAATTAATAATTTTTTATAATTTTTTTACTAAATAAATAAAAAATATCTAATCGGACAAAAATAACCCTATAACCAAAAACATTAACAAACATTCTCTTCTCTTTCATTTTCTCATTTTTGCTTCATTTGTCAAGTATTTTTCGAAGACTCAATTTCTAACGAGAGGTGGAAGTTATAGATTGGGAATAATTAACATTGATATCTTAACTTAATTTAGGTGAGTTTAGTATTATCTTGTTGTCGGTATATTTTTATTATTATTTTAGTGTAATTTGGCAAGAAAATATGGTGTTGGGTGACTAGAAAAATTAAGATTTTATTTGAAAAAGTGTTATGAGATTTTGATTGAATAAATATTGTATGTATTGATGGAGTTGATTTGCATTTTGTTTGATTTTGTTGGTGTTTAAGAAGATTGTTGATAGAAATTTTTTGCTCGAAAGTTGTTGGAAGTTATCGAAAAATGGGAAAATAATGCTTAAATGAAAAATTAATACAAATTGGTAACTGAAAGTGGTCCAAGAAGGCACTTTCGAGCACCACAAGTGGTGGCCAAAAATGGAGGAAGCCACTTTTCGCCACCACTAGGTGTAGTAGCCATATTTTTTGCAAAATTTTGAACCTTTTTATCATATTTTAATTTTTTTTTATAAAATTTTATAATTTGTAAAAATATTTGAAATTAATTTAAAATAATAGTTAAACTTTAAAATCTATACATTTTAGTATGTTATTGTGATGATTTTGCTATCCAAAATTATGGCCCAAGATTATGTATTTTGTCATGATGAGTGTTTTTTTCCCATAATTTCAGAAATCTTAAAAGTTTTAGTTAATTTTTGTAAATTTTAAAACCTTTATAGTTAATTTATAAGAGTGACAAAATGCATGCAATTTAATTCGTTATGTTGTTATGTTGATGTTGTAATAGTTTTTTTTTTTCGTGATTTGAGAAATTTTGGTACCTATTTATCATATTTTGAAAATTTTAGATAAATTTTATAATTTAATAAATATTTAGGGTTAATGTAAAACAAACACCAAACTTGTAAATTTATGCAATTTAGTCCCTTTTATGACTAGATGTTGTATATTTGAATAAAAAAAAAATAGTGAAGCCATCGAAAATATTTGAAAGTTTCAAATAGCAACCACTTTCAAGGTTATCCGACTCTATTATCTTATGTGAATGACAGAAAAAAAAATCGAAGAAAAATTAACTTCGCAATAAAAAATGTTGTTTAGACAAACTTGTCACGATCATTTTCTTGATGTTAGTTTTATCTATTTTTTGGGCAACCTTGTACATTAGATGCTATTGCAGGAGGTCGTTACCACCAATAATAATGATTGCATTTTATATTTTCTTGTGAAAAACACTGCCATTAAGCTTTCCCGGTGGGAGTTTACTTTGGTGACGGACTTGAACATTTATCATTATCTAACTAAAGTATATGATAGTCATCGACTTAGGAACAAATATTTTAAGCATAGGATGATTCAGCTTGGTGAATTAGATAAAATATATGGCTTCAATTTCAATGCGTTATAACTCGTTAAATCCCTTTAACCCAATTTACACCAACAGAATAACATGTTATTAAAACATTGTCATAAAACCAGAACAACGAAATTCAAATGCTAAAATTAATTACCCAAAATGAGAAATTGGTGTTTATTGGAATGACGCGACTATTGTTGTTGGACGATGATTTGTGAAAATTTTGTGCCTACATCTACTGTACTAGTTGATCTATTTTCAAATTCACTTTGCTTTGAAACTCGCCAAACTCATCCCAATGCGCGCAAAATTCTGCGCAATGCACTTTGAGAGCCACTCCGAGCTCTATAATCTTGCGAACTAATCAAAGTTAAGGTGTGAATCATGTATCAGATCTTCTGGAGTGCTATGGTTATATATCTTGGACACTGAATGATTGTGTAGAAGTATGGCTGACCAAAAAGTCGAATAATACGTGCACACCAAATTGCTGTTATAAGGTGTGACAAGTTGGCATATCATTTATCATTTGTGTTAGGCAAGCGTGGTATAATGCGTAGTGGTCATGCAAACTACAAGAAAAGATAGATTCACTCCATATTACAAATACGTGTGGTTCATTGAACATACAAAATGATCACGAACATGTACCATATACCATCTCCCCATTCTCGAGCTTGAACCCCTTTTGCACTTTTACGTGTGCATAAAATATTAATGATTACCTTATAGAAAAGTGAACAATTTTCACTAAATATTAAGTTACACATATATTTTTATTTTTCAAAACTTTCTTTGTGAAGTCTAACACTTTAAAGTTAGACTTCGAGAAGTCCAACAAAGTATCCGGGCTAATTCATTGCCTTCATGCTGGTGTACGCCGTGCCCACAAATTTAATAGCCTTGTACATTTAACACTGTTTAACAAACAACATACAAGCGTTAGGTATGTTACCTTAACAGCTATGATACAACCACTACAAAATTCTTACATAAAGAAATAATAATTTTTGAGATATACATGAAATGCAATGATAAACCTAAACAAGTTATATTTTGTTATGTACTTTTTGCTTGTTTTTCTTGAGAATGACAATTTTCTCTTATATGTTTCTGCCTTCCCTACCATTACACGACTCCAACTCTTGTATAAATATTGGTAGATCATGGATCCCCGTAGATACATGTTAAATTAGTCCAAATCATCTATTATGTACAATAATCAACTGTTTCGGACAATAGCCGCTCAAGCAAGTAATATGATAGCTTAACTGCATCAATGTCTTTTATCGTATTGAAATTAAAGCCATCGTATATTTTATCTAATTCATCAAGTTGAATTACCTTATGTTATAAATATTTGTCCTTGAGTCGATAACTACCATGTACCTCAGTTAGATAATTACCAATATTCAAGCCCATCACCAAAGCAAACTCCCATCGAAAAAATCTAATGGTGCTATCTCCTACAAAGAAATATAAGACACTATCATCATTATCGGTAGTAATGACCTTCTGTAACAGCATCCAATGTACAAGGTTACTAGAGAAATGAATATAACTAATATTAAGAAAATAATCGAGGCAAGTTTGTTGAAATGTTTTCTATTGTGGAGTCAATTTTTCTGTGATTTTTTCTATTACTCACATATAAGAAAACATAGTTGGATAATCCTGAAAGTAGTTGCTATTATTAAATACTTTTGGTGGTTTCACTATTTTTTCCTGTTCAAATGTACAATATCAAGTCATAAAAGAGACCAAATTACATAAATTTACAAGTTCGGTAATTTTTTTACACTAACCTCAAATATTTCTCAAATTATAAAATTTAACTAAAACTTTTAAAATATGACAAATAGGTACCAAAATATCTCAAATCACAGAAAAACTATTACAACATTAACATAAGCACATAACAAACTAAATTGCATACATTTTAACGTTTGTCACTTTAATAAATTAATCCTAAATGTTTTAAAATTTATAAAAATTAACTAAAACTTATAAGTTTTCTCAAATCATGGCAAAAATATTCAAATCACGACAAAAGACATAATCCTGAGCCACATTTTTGGATAGCAAACTCATCACAATAACGGACTAAAATGCATATATTTTAAAATCTGACCATTATTTTAAATTAATCTCAAATATTTTTACAAATTATAAAAATTTTCAAAACATGACAAATGGGTCCAAATTTTTTCAGAAAAAACATGGCTTGTTGAACCACTTTCGGTCACGATTTAGTGCTGGCCGAAAGTAGCTTCCTCTATTTCCGACCACAACTTGTGGTGACCGAAAGTGCTTTCTTGGACCACTTTCAGTCATCAATTTGCATCCATTTTCTATTTTATCATTTTTTGTTGTCTTCCAACAACTTTTCGGCAAAAATTTCCACTAACAATCTCCCAAACACCAACAAAATCAAATCAAAATCAAATAAAATGAAAATCAACAATAACAAAACATACAATAATTATTCAAACAAAATCTCAATTTTTTGGTCACCCAACACCCTCTTTTTCGACAAAATTACACCAAAACAATAATAAAAATATACATGCAACAAGCAACAAGATAAAAGTAAACTCACCTAAGTTAAGTTAAGATATCAATTTCAATTATTTTTGATCTATAACTTTCTCCTCTCTCCGAAAATAAAGTCGCTTAAAAACATTTGACAAATGAAGCAAAAATGAGAAAATGAATTAACTAAAACTAAAACAAAAGTGGCTATTTTAAAAAATTTCCCAAAAAACAACCGCCAGAAAATAGTTATTTCTCTGCTTTCAATTTGTAAGGGCCAAAATAAGGAAAATAAAAATTTAAGATAGCTATTCTTGGCGGAATTCTTCATCATTCTCGTAGAAAGGATGATCTAAGAATCACATATCAAACGTACACCCAAAAAGAATTTACATTGCATCGCTTGAATTTATTTAGAGCCAAGAAAGATATTAACATTATCAACCAAGCCAATATCCCAAAATATGTATACAAAGAAAAGAGGCATTGAAGTCATGCTCATTTGAGACTAAAAGTTATAGTTCGAGTATTAGAGCCAAACAAAACATTATTTGACGTTAAGATGCAAAATAGAGTCGGTCAATAAATCGAAATCAAGTGACTCATAAGCTTTAGACAGACCTTTCTTCACGTGACTTCACAATGAATTTCTGGCGACTGATAGGATTCATGTCCACAGGTGGCCCAGCAGTTCGGGGTCATGCCTGAAATTTCTTGTCAGTTTCTTCCCATCAATCTTTGTTCGCGACAGTACTTGGGGTTGTGCCTGAAATGTCATTAAAAACATAAATTAAGGGGGAAAAATAAAAAAGAAAAAGGATCAAACTGCTGCAATAGCAAAGTTGTAAAGCTTCAAAAAAACAAACCACCACAACTTGCCTCCAAATATCTTTCTTTTCAGCAATAAGTTGGTCACACACATATGCAATTCCGAATGATCCCAATATAGCAGATATTATATATTTAGTCGCCATGCACAAACTGCAACAACCAAGAAAGGAACCCAATAACATCAGAGAAAAAGAAAGACCTCCCAAGGCAAGGCTATAAAAGTGGTAATAAAACATCACGATCTCATTTATCCAGCTACTAGGAAATAAATTCCACCACAGGCCTTCGTGGCTCAGCAAAGGGTTCAGGCTTAATAACTTAGAAACATAACAGAGCTGGCAGAACCTAAAGATAACCCAAGGTACAGGTGGGACTTGCTTTCATACAACAAATGGAGTGTTCTAATTGCAAAATTCTAAACGGACGGAACGTTTCTGCTCAAATTTTCTGCTTGTGTAAAATGCTGGAAATCAAATTTACGATCAATGGAGACACAATACATAAGCTGAAAAGAAGAGAGTATATAGAATATCAAACAGGAGCGGATCCCACAAACCAATAAGATAAAATCACCCATAAAAACATCAACTTTTGAGAAGCAGTAACAATTCCCAATCATTTTAGACCCCCCAACTATATTCCCACATAAGCCGTAATCCACAAGTCTGAACCATGCTACCATGCTCTTACAAGTGCTATTTCAACAAAAGCAATCAACGATGATGCCACCTAGCCTGAGATATTAAGCTAATCAGGATGATAGTGAAGGTCTCAGCCAAACCTTCATGCCAACCCACGAACATCCAACCATTACCAAACACCAACAAACCTTTCCTTCTAAAGCTACCCAAGAACCATAGGGCGGCCTTATTTTAAAACCTTTTAAGGGCTTAATTAAAAGAGGAAGCAGTTTTGCTTATGATTCAAAATGCATGATCCATTCATTACCTTGAAAGATACAATTATCACTCATATAAAATACAAATTGCACAACATTCAATAATAAAGCAATATTTATCAAAGACGCACATTCCATTCTAACATTCCCCTATATAAAAGAAAAACTACAAGAACATGTGCATCATACATGCATTCACGGCTATTAGAAGATTGGCAGGGAAATGAATTTTGCTTTTCAATTTTTCCCCCCTGGGATACCTACAAGAGTGATTTTGTAAATTTTTTTGGGAAGAATAAGACCAACACCGATAAATCAAAAGATAATCAAACCACAATTATCCAAAATAAGATATTGACTACAATTGAAAAGATTTTAAACAGCTTTTCAAAGATTATAATGAAAAAGCATCTATTTAGTGTTTTAGCAAAAGCACTTCCAAGTACTATTCTAACCTAAGAATGATTTCACAAAAAATGCCACACTTCATTTGCTATCCAGATTTGATAACATTCTTTCAAAAGGCATCTATAATGCTTCTCCAACGAGCACAAAGAGTACGTTTGTACTATGAGATACTCTTTTATATACTTCAGCCAAATAATATAAAATCTATTAATTTTTTTTAGCAATTTAGAGCACTTGTGGAGACCTACAAACACATTGTCAGCCCTTTCTTTGATCAGTGTTTCGTGTTTCCATTTAATTTCAAAATTGAAGTATGCCTCGCAAGACAAATTAAACGAAACATAGAAAGCATTAAGTAATACAAATTATGATTGGAAAATTTCAGTCGTATATGATTCTTAAAGTATAAATTATTTAAGTATTGCTTTCATTTTTTTCCCAATCAATTAACTCCCTGTACTATCTACCACTCATTCCAAACAAGATTAATTAATAACTAAACAAACAAACAAATAAAAAAATGAACCCAACAAAGCTATGAATAAACAGTTTTCAATAAACAAGACTCTTTTTGGGTTTTTTTTTATAAATAAAATAGCTCATTTAACAAGCTTATATTTATTTATAGCCAGAGGTAGAAATAAAACTTATTTCTAACTAAAAAAATTAAATTTTGTACCGATATGCCCTTTTTACAATTTTAACGAACTTGTTTCAAACAGTAATCTTATAATATCATAGATTTTGTCATGGAAGAAGAGAGAAGAAATAAAAAAAGAAATGAGAAAGAGGAAAGAAAAGAGGAAGAAAAGAGGAAGAGGAAAGAAAATAAAAATTTTAAGAATTAAATTAGATAAAGTCATATTTGAAAAAATTGTAGATTTGTAATTGCAAAATTGGGAACATATTGGGTTTCTCACGATTCGTTGAGAATCTTAATATTTCATCGAGAAACTTGACGAATCATCGAGATTCTCGACATTTAGTCGAGTTTTTATATGAATGTCAAGATTTTTGACATTTAATTGAGTTTCTATATGAATTGTTGAGAATCTCAACGATTCACCGTGTTTCTCTATGAACTGTCGAGAATCTCGACAATTTGTCGAGAAACTTGCGATTTGTCAAGAAACTCTACTAAATGTCGAGATTCTTAGTATTTATCATGTTTTTTTGGTTTTCATGCTGCATTTTTCCTAGATATATAACACTTAGTATTTATATAAAATTTAATAAAGTTTAATCAGAAATTGTTTCAATATTGTTATAGACATAGATCAAGTTGTTATTATGGTTTACTTTGGAGGATCATGGGAGAGTTTATTAGATGACGCAAAGATTTACAAAGGAGACAAAAGTCGAATATTTCGTGTTCCAAGAAATATTAACTATTAAGAGTTTCTTGACAAACTATATTATTTTCTTTCAATAAATTCATTACAATTTAGTATTAACATGAAAGCAATATTCAAATCTTGGATGCCTTTATCTATTTTACCTACAAGACCGACGGATATACAAACTGATATAGATGTTGATTCTTTAATAGCAGTCAATATCGATGTCTCAAAATTTTGTGGATTCACTCTATTATTTATCACTTTGGATTGTCGAGTTCCAATACAATTTATGCATCCACTTGTGTACAAGGAATTAACTACATTTGTGAATATATTTGCTTCTTTAGATGGTAGTAGCCAAGTTAGTGAGACACTTCCTGTAACACAACAATCTTGCTTCCACCTACTACCAATCGAGTTGAACAAGCTGCTTAACCACAACACTTTAATGAAAGTCCTTGTTTTGAACACACCAAAGTTAGTGACCAAGAAATATACTTTGATGATAAAATTCTTACATGTGAACTAAGTGATATTCTTGATGAAGAAATAAATGGAGATGTCGAGTTCGATCCAAGTAACGGCTTAAAAGAACTATACAGAGCTAATGAAACCTCATTGGGATGCGAACAAAGTAATCCATCCCTAATAGGTACACTCTAATATGTGCCTTCAAATCCTCCTCAATTTACTATGACATCTGATGTGTTATCAAGTTCTAATGATGGTAAAGTGGTGGTTGGAAAACTTTATTGTAATAAAAATAATTTACGCAGGGATTTAAGTTTGCTTGCATTGAGAAAAAATTTCCAATTCAAAATCCATAGGTCTACAAGGGTAATACTTATAAAGATCATTCATATTATCAAGCAAGACGAATTGACTTGAAACATACTTATTTGCTAGATGAATTCTCCACTTATTGGTGAGTTTGTCAAAGAAAACTTTTAAGATTGTAGTTGAATTTATACACAAAAAATATATTCAAGAAGACATTTGAAATGAGTTCGGTGTGTTAATATCATATGACAAGGCTTGGTGAGCTAAAGAAGCTGCCCTTAGGTTAGTAGCTGAGGATCCTACGAAATCGTACAACTTATTGGCACTATACTGTCATATTTTGGAAAATGCTAATCCTAGTACAGTCATGCATATATAAAAGGGTGTTGATAATCATTTCATATACTTTTTTTATGGCACTGAGTGCTTGTATAAATGGGCTCTAGTTGTCCATTAGACCAATGATAGCAATTGATAATACTTTTTTAAAAGGTACATATCAGGGAACATTGTTTGTGATAGCTTTCAAAGACGAAAATGACCAGATTTTTCAATTGGCTTATAGGATTGGAGATTCAAAAAAAGATAACTTATGTGAGTGGTTTATGCAAAAGCTGCGAAGCACCATTGAAGACACTGAACACTTGATTTTTATTTCTAATTGACATACGAGTATTGAGAAAATAATATGAGTAATTTTTTCAGAAGAACAAATAGTGCTTGCTGTTAGCACGTTTTAGGAAACGTTCATGCAAAATGGGAAAAGTTAGAGAAAAATGAGTTTGATAAGTTTATGATAGCTTTCTTTATGGCTGTAAAAGCATATTGTATCAACGAATTCACTGAACAAATGTCGAAATTGTAGCTGATTAATCATGAGGCAACTAAATATATGGAAGAGAATGTTGAATGTCATAGATGTGCGCGAGCTTATTTTTCAAGTAAAAGGTATAACATAATGACAATTAATATTACAGAATGCTTAAATGCAATCCTCAGACATGCACGTTCTCTCCATGTTACTACATTAGTCGAATATTTGAGATGTTTATTGCAAAAATGGTTTTACGATAGGAGAAATGAAGCATGCAAGATGTTAACACATCTGACAATGTAGGCTCAAGATCAAATTTCCCAACGAAAAAAACTTGCAAGGATTATGACAGTGTATTCGGTTGATCGGTTTGAATTTGAAGTGAAAGACGAAGAAAATTAAGGTATTGTTAACTTCAACACGAAAACTTGTACTTGTCGTGTGTTTGACCTAGATCAATTCCAGTGTGCTTAAGCACTTATTGCTTGTAGAAAAGTTCGATTTCAATTTCATGCTCTTTGCATGTGGTATTGTATGACTGAAGCACTTGTTGTTATATTTGTTGATCCTACACATCTTGTTGGTAAGCGTATGTATTGGGAAATCCTCGATGATTTGTACTCATCAATTGTCTTCCCACCTATACAACAATCTGAATCTGAAAGATGCAGAAACAAATGATACCATTAGTAAGAGAGGACCTGAATAGGAGAAGGTGCTCCCAATGTAAGCAATATGGTCATAACAGCAAACTTGTAAGAATCCGATGTCACTTGTCATGACAGCAAATTTCGACAATGATAATACATAAATACAAGTGCATGTGACACAATGGGAGACTATAAAATAAAAATTTTAAAATTTGTATTAAAGAATAATACGAGTTTATAATATATATATATATATACACACTTAAAATGCATGAATTTTGTTTTAAATTATAAAGTGTTAAGTGAAATAAAACAAATAAAATAGCTTAAACCGTACATGTATATATATACAAATATATAAGGTAATTCATGGCTTTCAAATTGTGCAAATACATATGCCATGACCGCATAATTAGGCATACTAATAATACATAATACAAGCTTATAAAAGTGGTACATACGGGTAACATTATAAGTAGTAAAATGATACATATATATGGTGGTTGTATCATGTATATACATATTAATCAAACTTGTGCCAATACATATGGATATATATATATATATATAGTATTTGTATGGCATATATGTATAATAGTTAAACTAATCAGTCTCCTTCACTCATTATTCATTTTGAAAGCAAATTGAGATCAAATGAGAGCTAGAGAAGCTGAGAGTGCGAGAGGATGAGAAGGAGCAAGGAAGGACAAGAAGGATTATGCATGCATGGTGAGTGTTTTGGCCGATTGAATGAAAACTAGCCAAAGTGAAGCAAGGTCGAGAAGAGCAAGGTAGGTAACCAGAAAAATGAGAAAATTTGGTAGGAAAATTGGGTGGGCAAGTTAGAAAATTGGTTGAGCAAGTTAAAGGCAAGGAGAATTTGGTTGAATTGGTGACAATTAAGTGGAGGAGAAGAGAAAAATGGTGAAGTGATGCTGAAACCGTGAAGAGAACTTGGTGTTCATGGCCGAAATTTTGGAAGGTGAGTGAGGGCTAATTGGAAACTAAGTTAGCAAGAGGAGAACCAGCTTTGGGCTAAGAGGAGAAAGCAAATTACAATAAAGAGAAAGTAAGTCAGCAAGCTAGGGTAACTGTTAATGTGTTGAATTGGTAATTTCGACATTGAATGTGTTTAATTGATTTAGTATGTGAATTATGTTGTTATAGTATCCAAATTGATGTGACCGAAATGATGTAATGCAAAAACTGAGATCTGGAGCAATGTTGTTGTGTAAGAATTGTAATTGTGTTATGAAAAATTGGAGATGTAAAATTTTGTCGATAAGCTTAAGAAGCTTAAATGTAATGCGAGTGGTGTTGCCAAAAAGTCGAAACACAAATTTGCGACATCGGTACGTCGTAGCTGTGTGTTCAAGCGACAGATGATTTGAGTTGATAAAACTATTACATAGAAGTGTTATAAGATATATTTAGGGTAACACACATGAGTGGAATGTCGAGAGAGTGAGAGTGCGGGCGAAATGCATGAGCATTAGTCGCAGTAATTTCTGCGCAGGGTTTAATAAAATGAGGATTACGTGAGTTCTAGACCTCGGATTGTTAAACCATAAAATGTTATGGAAACTAGACATATAGGGGCACAACATAACCAAAAATTAAGTCAAGATGTTGAGCGAAATAGTATAGATTTTTGTTAAAACCGAGCTGCCCTGTCGGCAGTTTACAGCCGACTATGGTAAGTAGGGTGGCAAAAACCAATTGTAACTTAAGCGTTCGGACTTGAAATGTAAATTTGTGAGAAGCAATAGAAACTAGACATGTAGTAGAATATTTCATGAGAAATTTAGGTTGAGATATCTTATCGGTGCAATGCACAACGAGTTTGGAGCAAGTCAATGCCCAGTGAGCGCCATAAGGATGTCTGAAATGTGTATATTTAGTTTAGACTGACGAAGTGGGAGGGCAGGTTATATGCATAATATAATTTTATATCTATTTAGTTACAATGAAAGAATCTAATACAGTACCATATGTGTTATAGATCGTTAAGTTGATCGTCTGACGACCTTGTGATAGATTGAGTATACCACAGCCCAACCTCGGTAAGTAGGTGTTTGTTTGTATACATGTATAAATAATATATATATATATATATA
>JAXCLQ010000015.1:8088192-8116277 GCA_035584115.1 Cedrela odorata
ATATATATATATATATATACATGCATGTGTGTATATGAGAATAATACTGAAATTGTATATGAGTTTAACACTGAGAATGCATATGAAATCAATACTGAAATGAGTGTGAACAAACTAATTAATGTGCTTTCAAGATGAGTTGTAATGATTGCATAAAATGATCTTGATATATTGTAATGTGATTATAGAAAGGATGATTGTGTTGTATGACTGAAAATGGTCGTAAAGGAAAACAATTAGCTATTGTCCATATAAAATGAGTTGAATCTATTGTGTTGTAATATGGAATGAAATGATTGAAAACGTTGATGTTGAGAAGTGTGGTGTGTACGGTGACTGTACGTAGTATGTTGAGATGAAAATGACAGTTGTGTTGACATACCATTGGTGGTGCTTGATAACCATGATATGATGTGTGGTAACATGTAATGAAGAAAAGTGAACTGTATTGATCTTGTATAATGCTTTCTTGTTTTCTTAATGTGATGTTATAGTAGTTGTTATGCTTGGATGTGTGTGCGTGGTCGTAAGCTACGAGATTGATCTATGGATCTAAGTAGATGACTTGGGGGATGACGGTAGACGAGACGCTCCAAGGTATTTGATCCATATTCCCATTCAAGCATGTAATCCCTAGGTATGGAATGTCCCTCTGTCCGGTCAAGTGCGTAGCCCTGGACATGGACCAGATACAGATGCATGCATTTCATGATTGGTGTTATTTTAGTGTCTTGAGGGATGACAGTAAATGAGATACCCAAAGGCACAGTAGTATTGTTAGGATGTTTGAGGGGACGCCTTTAAACACCAGTATGTTGTTGAGTGACGGATTTTGTATTTGAGACATTGGAAATTGCTTCTATTTAAATGCAAATGATTGTTGCATGTGTATATATATTTAATATGAATAAACAAATAGTGGTATAGGTATGCAAACGATGGTATGACTTTGTGAATGATAACAAAAATATGTAATTTATGGTAATGTATAAATATATGTATTAGAAGTGATGTTTGTATGTGTATCATCCACTCACTGAGTCTTGTTAGACTCACCTCCCTCACCTACCAGTTTTGCAAGAAATCCTTAGTTAGTGAGTAGACACAATATCTTGAAGATACAGACTTGGAAGAGGAGTCACAGGTCGTTGACACCACTATGTCGAGTCCATCTCATATAGAGATCAACAATTTTATTTGGTTTTGTTATATAATATATGTTGCTAGTGTCTTGAGTTGCATGTATATAGATTGACAGGTGTACAGTCAATATTATTTTGAAAAATGGTATATTATCTAAGTTGTATATATATTAGTAGTGGCGACTTGACGCCCTAAGTTGTGTTGATATGATTTAAGTCTATTTGAGATTGCATATATAACAGGTTCTGTTATGCTTAGGGTAATAGGAAGGACCTATCACTTGCCAGTAATACTCTCGAATTTGGGATGTGACACCACTGCACCCTAAACTAGGATGTATTTGTCATTTTATTTCTGTTATTGACAATGTTTCAGTAGTAGTCTTTTTTTTTATTTTTTTATAGTTGACAATGTGTTTTTTTCTGTAATTGTTCTTATTGTTGGACAATTATGTGGTTCACAATATTAGTATGTAAAATTTACTCACTATCATCAATCAAAAAAATTTCATGCAAAATTTACTCATTGTCATCAACAAAAAATATTTCTTTTTATTCCTAAATAATTGTATAGTTGTTAAGTTAAAGCATCAAAATTACAGTTTTGCGTTAAAATTTGTAAATCTCAACGTTTTGATGATATTTTCCTCCAAACATCAAAATTTTCAACATTTGACATATACTTTTAGCGAAACGCCAATGATCTCAACTTTTCAATTACGTTCAATGAAATGTCAAGAATCTTGACGTTTCGAACATAATTTTGACAAAATATCGAGATTCTCAACATATTTCAAAGAAACGTTAAGAATCTTAACGTTCGCTAAAATCATCAGTCAAATGTCGAGAATTTCAGGGACGTTTGCCTGAAATTATTTGCAAAATGTCAAGATTTATAGATTCTATTGCCAAATATGAAGGATTTGTTAATAACAAATTTGTAAGTCATACAATCAAAAATAATTATAACATTAGCATCATCATACAATCAAGTTGATGACATATTTTGTTACAATGTAATTAGTAAATTAACAAAGCATATTAAGATTTTGTAACGCAATTAGAACTATTTATACAATTGAGAATAAACTTACATTAACAATCAATACATTATAAAATTCAAAAGTTACGTACGTGTTGGTTAATAATATGTCGTAAACAATTATTTTGCAAAATAATATTCCATTCTTGAAAATAAATTTTCTTGTTTTCTAGACATCCAAATTATAAATATTATTAACATATATAAGCACATTAATACATTACAAAATTTGTTTTGCCCAGAAGCTAATTGTCATCCTCTTCCTCAATAATATTCCATCAGTGGGACTAAAACCAAACAACAGAGCAAATGATAAATACTCTATGAATTTTACAACAAAAACTCTGCAATCCCCTCTTTACTATCTTGTTGAGGCACACCCTTATGGAAATGTGTGGCCTCGAATGTTGACCCGTCATCTTTGCAATCAGCTCTGACGGCATAGAAACCAATTTGTCTTAGCAAAGTTAGCAGAAGCAAGCACATCCCCACCACTTGTTCTGTCATAAATTCGTCTTAAGTAGAGGCCAATAATGAATCATACAATTCTATCCAGCGCTCCATTAAATTGATTCTAGCTAAAATCCAATGTTGTTGATTAACATTAACAAGCACGTAAACAATAATGACTTCAGTCCGAATTCGGGGACTTTCCACAATGTCCTCATTTGGTGTATTCTCCCCAATAACATATTTGGTGGCGCTCTCACTCCATTCGACACTTTGAAACTGCACTTTGTTATTTTCTATTTGCTGTCATTGCTGTCTAAAATACCTTTGTATAGTTTAAAGGTACTGTTAATATAAATTTATAGCAGTATTACTTCAAACATAAAAAATCAATAATATCTCAAGTTATCATTTGCATATGAAACTGTATACTCAACTCCCAAAACACAATAATAATTACGGCAACATTATAAATCCCATAACTCAAATTCCACATATACAAAAATTAATACAAATTCCACAAGTTTATAAAATTTGGAGCCTCAGGCGACCACATATAAAATTAGACATATACTTACAAAAAAATACGTATCAACAACTGTCCATCGTTGCGATATGTGTTTTACATGTTGTCGTTGAGTCTTTCATATCAAA
Source organism: Cedrela odorata (assembly GCA_035584115.1). Taxonomy (NCBI): domain Eukaryota; kingdom Viridiplantae; phylum Streptophyta; class Magnoliopsida; order Sapindales; family Meliaceae; genus Cedrela; species Cedrela odorata. Next base: position 8,091,481 of record JAXCLQ010000015.1, read on the forward strand.
TTCAAGTATGCATTTATATGCTATATAATATAGTAGTAGTAAATTATATATGTACAATTAATCAATTTAATTTTCATGTGTAATTAATTATATACTCACATCATCCTTTAATCATGTGCTTTTATTGCCACCCAATACATCTCTGAACCACCGTGGTGTTGCACGAAACCTGTATAATTGGATGAATTCATTTTCTCCTCTCATCCATTTTTGGAACTCTACCCACAATTGCTTAGTACACAAAACCAAACTAATTTTCTGCTTCTTCAATTGCACAGGATTCACAAATGAACTCCCTTGAATCCACGACCGTTGGTATGTCCTTCCATACATACTCAACTGTTAGTGTTGTATGCCCTAAAACCATTCATGTTGTCGGTTTTGGATTATTGTATTGAATTACTATTGTAATTTGTATTGTACATATTTATTAATAAAAGAAATTGTTTCAATTTATGTGTGTATGCTGCTTTTTCTATTTATACATACTAATGATAGAATATGCATACGAATTATCCAAGATAATTAGATTATCTAAATAGTTGCCTACATATGCAATATCGAATGGGCATCGATGTCGCACAATAGGCACACTGAATGTCTCTAATGAATATCATGAGATGACATTAGTGCGGGTGACATAATAGTCATATCATTAGAACATTAGTGTGGATTAACAGTTAGAGAACTATTTTTCGAACGTGACCAAAACTATAATGAATCACACGAAAATATGTTGTTAATAATTCATCATATAATTATACTAGTATGTTAACTACTCCCAGACGTAAGACATCATAGTTGTTGATCAGTATAGATGCATATGATTCATATGGTGTATAAATATGATACAAATCACGTCTTGTACACACAAGTCGATTTGGTCATATATTGTTTATATTAAGATGCAAATGATTGTTAAATTGAATTCGTTGACTCGATACAGAGGATTTTGAGGTTCTATTGACTTGGTCCAAATTCGAGTTCTTAGACGGATATTAGTAAACGACTGAAAACAAAGTTTTTGGCCAAAACATACATATCATACGAAGAGTTCATAGTGATAAGTTCAGTATATATTGACTGATTATTTGCATATGATTAAATTTAGGATTTGACATCTGTAAGCCTTAATTTAGTTGGGATTAGACGAACAGAAAGAGATTATTTATACGGAATGTATAATTAATCATAAAAGGTTCAATGAAGAGTTTCTTTATTGTCGTTTAGAAACTATAGTATGTTGTTAGACATTAATCATAGTCATTGAGCATCCGAATTGTTTGAAACGAACTCAATAAGATCGATATCAGTTCACAGCTAACTTCATAGTAAACCCAAGAAGTTACAACCAATAATTTATATTCTTTCTTGCTATGAGAGAGATTAAATATTATTTGTAAGAGAAGTAGCACTCTCGGAGATAATATTTGGCCGAAAAGTTTAAATTGTTTACACGTTAAATAGTTTAACAAACTTGAGAGCTTTATAAATTGACCCGAATGTAATTTAGAGTAAGTTGAAAAATTTCATCAATATTTAGAATTATAAATGAGATTAAAATAAATTTGATCAAAATAAGTTTGACCGAATTTGAGGTTAATTTATAATTTTTCAAAAATATGGAGGGTCTAAGTAATATTTTACATTTACTATTGAGAAACTTATTGGACAAGCATTAGAACTCATTTGTCTTTGACTAAAAGACTAAGGACACTTTAGTAAATAAGAAATATATATATATATATATATATGGCCTTTTTCAATTTTAATTAATTTTTGATGAATTATCCAAGATTAAAAGAAAAAGCTCTCATTTTTCTCTCTTACAACATTCAGTTAAGGCAAGGGTGGCATAAGTGGGTTTGATTTTTTGGAGATCTTCTAATTTCAAGGTTTCTCTCTTCATTCCTAAACTAATTGTTAGTTTAATTTCATTGTTATATTGATTAATTTTGTAAAAATTGATTAAATGCATGATTTAATGTCATAAATCCTAAAATGTTTAATTTCACCTCATCAACACTTTCATCAATAGTGGTTGTGCCAGGTTCTGAGTAGTATCAGGCATAATGGTATCCTTTTCATTGGTTTCATTCATACAAGCTAGACGTTTAGTGTCAATCAAAATATTCATGTCAACCTATAACATTGACAAATAAATCTAATTATTTAATGCACATATCAGCCTATAACACAATGTTTTCATAACAAAATGGAGTTTATTTCATCCAATCTGTGACGGTGCACACTCAATACTAACAGCAAATGATTCGAACCGTCCATGCACCTCGCACCTTAAAAGAGGACAACTAAAGAAGATAATAGGATCATAGATAACATCTATAAAGGGGAACAAGAGTGGGGAAAGGATGAAGGTGATTTAAGACTACCTCTGAAAATAAGAAACAAAAAAGAATAAATATCTTCAGCAAAGGAATAGAAAATTAAAATCATACATGGAAAAATAAATGCACAAAACAAGATGGAAATTTGGATGGATAATTCACATGACGTATAAAACTTGTATAATTCTAGACAAGTACACAAGAAAAATCTAAACTTTACTTTTTAATGTATCATATTTCAATACGCTCAACCCATCAACACTAACATCCATGCGTGCGCAAGAGACAAGTCAAAATGAGCAAGACATTAACTTCTAAATGCTCCATAAATGACTACCAATGTGGGAGTAATTGCACGTTGTGCATAAAAAAAAATCTCAATAAGGAAATATATAAGGAACAAGTTAAAATGAGCAAGAGAAAGAATTTAATAAGAATTTTAACATAAAGCAAAAGATGCCTAAAATCATTTGACCGGTACATGAATCATCATAATCTGCATGGAAGCAAACACCAAGTACTACTCTACTAATGTGCATCAAAGGCCTCTCAATTAAGTATGAAATAAAGGAATTTTCAAAACGATATCAAGCAGAATCAACCATCTAATTATCTCACACCAGATTCTAAGTCGTATCCCTTAACTCATACTAACAGTAAGAAAATTTAAAGACACTACAAAGATCAGTATTTACAGCTACATTTTGTCCTTTTAAACTAGTATACTAATAAAGAGTTTAATTTCTATAATTTTCGTAATTTAAGGCAACTACAAATACATTATCGGGAAGCAATGAACAGATTCAGAACCTTTGAGAGACATTGAGAAAACAAAAACTCCAACACTAGAGTACATGACCACTATTGGAGTTCAAGTAATTTGATATCAGATCTAAGAACCAAATCTTAAAACCCTAATAGAAGAGAATATATATATACATATATATGTATATATGTATATATATATATATATATGTATATATATATATATAATAACAATATTTTTGAATTATTCTTTTACACAAAATAAAAAAGGAAACTAGGATCAACAAAAAATCATAGTTTGTATCTGTAAAAGCAAAACAGGAAAAAAGTAGACAGAAACGAGAACTCACGGATCAGTGTAAACTGGTGAGGAAGATGATGATGACAATGATGAGAAAACAAGCGTTTACTACACAAGCTTTTAGAACAACACGTCAAGTTGTAGACACCAGTTGCAATGGCGACGTAAATTCTTCTTAGACAACCATTTCGTTTTCTCTCGATAGCAGCAACACAGCTCTTGACATTTTGTAATTTTATTTTAAATAAATTTGTTAAAATTGTAAAAAAGGTATTTTGGAACAAAATTTAATATTTTGACTAAAATTATGTTTTATTTTTACTTTTGATTATAAATAAGTATGAGCTTGTTAAATGTACTATTTTTTCAAAAAAATAAAAACTTATTCTTTTTCTGTATTTTGCCATAATTTTCTCGAAAAGCAAATAGAGAGCTTAAATAATCGGTTAAATTAAAACCCTAACTTACCGAAAGAAAAAGGATGAAGATATTGGAAATTGCGAAGGCTTAGGGTTTTAATTTAGTCTATTATTTAAGCTCTCTGTTTGTTTTGTTTGATTGAACTTAACGTTGCCCTTTCGTGACAAGACGAAAACTTTCCTATCACAGTATTTCAATAGCCCACAAATTAAGATTTAATGTATCTTATATCATAAAATTTTAAGTACAAAAAAGTAAATAATAAATAATTAACATAAAAATTTAAAATAAATAACAAAAAAATTAAAAATTAATAATATAAAAATTAAAATTAATAATATAATTTTTTTTTAATATCAACCTAAAACTTAAAACGTTTAATATAGGAGTTAGAAAGACTTAGACGTACTCTATCTTTAATATATTATAGCCAAACTCATTAAAAGTTTTTAAAAAAAGAAATTAAAAAAATATACAATGAATTCTTTTTTCTAAATAATCATAACAAAGAATTTTTTTTTTTTTTTCTAAATAATCATTCTTTGGATCCATTTATAATTTGAAATGACTTTAAAAATCATTTATTTTTAATCAAATGTATTATTTTTACACAAATATCATCCTTAAAAAAATAAGTTTTAAAGTTTAGTGTAACTTAATATAAAAATAGTAAACAATTGTTGATTTTTTAAAGCTTAACACATTATATTAATTAATTTTAATGATTTTAAAAATATTCAAAATAACATGATTTGTTAATTTCTATTGTTTTTTTTGGAAAGAAATTATATATATATATATATATATGAGTTTGTGGGTCATATTACCTTTACTTTTATCTAAACACATACTTGCAATTAATAAATTCTATTACATTTATCTAAGCAAAAGCTTGTAATTAAAAGATTAAAATATTTTTGAGTCTTTTTTAAACAAATTAATTAATACAGAAAGTCAAATTTTAAATTTTAAGAAGTGAACAATCTTTAGTCGTTTAAACTTTCTCAATTTATGACTGTTGAGGTTAGAGATGGTAAATAGATCGTTCTAGACTGGCACGATCCCCGTATGACAGGCCGTGAGAAGAGGAAACCACAACTCTAGCTATATGTATAGAAAATCCCTACTAAAATCTCATTAAATGTGTCTTGTTTCCCACTGAAAGCATATATGATCAAGCCTGAAGGCAGAAGCAGAAGCTTACATCCACATCCACCGCAGCAACAACGAAAAAAATAACAAATAAATAGATGCTTTACACATCATCAGGGCCGAGTGGGGTAGACATAAAACTTGCCAAGAAGCAATCGAGAACAACTGCCCCCCATTCATTTGTGCAGAAAAAAAAAAAAAAATGAAAGAATTGATAGCAGGAAAGTCACGAATTCAACCAATCTAATACACTGACTCTACCTTCAATCCTAAGAATCAACTAACAGTGGATTCTTGCAGCTGGGAGGGAAGATAAAAAGCTTTGAACAAAGAATGAATGTATTATTTCTTTTCTTTATACTTGCATATGTTCAACAGCCAGCAGCTTTTAAGAAGTGATCATATGGACTTGAGGCTGGCAGTCTGAAGTATTGAGGATGATGTTGATACTCAGTTGCACATTGTGTTGGAACAGTACCGACTGATGGCTTGTTCGAATTGGAAGTGAAGTTTTCATCAAGGAAGGGATTGCCAGCCTGCATTATTGGATGGATTCACATTTTAAATAGTTTGATTATTTGCGCATTGCATTCAACTAAAGCATAACTCAAACAGGATAATTCGATAATAACAAGTAAAAAATAAAGTTTTGAAGAGCAAGGAAGTGCATACTGCTTGGAAACCCACATCAACATGAGAAGAAAAAGCGGGCACATTCTTTGTGTAATCTTCATGATTCTGTAAAGAGTGGTAAATCAAACTTTCCTGTCTAAGTTGGGAACTCATCAAATGAGACATCTTCTCCTGCTTTCCCATTAGAAGTGCCTCACAGTGGCCAGCCATTTCCTTGTAAGGCATGTCAGCTCCAGTTGAGACAGAAATTCTTCCAGCTTGATGTGACATCTCCAACACCTGTGCACATAAATAAGCCATGCAACCAATAATTGTATTATATTATTCTGCTTTTGTACTTTTTCCAGGGAAAAGGAAAAATTAAAAAATTAAAAAAAAAAACCGAATAGAACACTAGGAGATGTATAACATACTGATTCTAGAAGATGATTGACACTCAAAAGGCTGGGAATTCCCATGGCCAATTCTCTATTATTTTTTGCTTGATCCCCCTCAGATGGATCTGTAAACGCTTCGTCATCAATTGTAAGAAGGGGAGGAATCTGCAAAAAATCAATCAAGTTATGTGCAGGTGTTACAAGAATTAATAGAAAAAGTTTGTAAGATATGCAAAGTAATTACCTCCTTTAGAGATTTATTGTTCTTTGAATCAACTAGATATGCTTTGTTTGGATTATCCATGAATTGGGCTCCCAATGGACATACATCATCAGGCAAGAATTCATTGAGTAGTTGCTCCTTTATGGTGGAAAATTCAGACTGCACAAACGGGTTAACAGCCATTAGAAATAACAACAATGTATACAATCATACTCAAACCATAAAAAGCAAAGTGAAATGATCATGGAGTTCATGTAAAATCTTTACATCGGACATATTTCCCAAGCTTTTCACAATCTCAGAAGCAAAGCTTTCCCTTGTTTGGTCCTCAGTGTTCTCTACTTCCGAAAGGAATTTCAAAGCCATATTATCATCTTCTTTAGACCCAAAAACATTTTTAGACTGGTCAGATCTGGTATTAAAAGCCTTTAATTTGTGGTCTTCAACCAAGTGTAGAAATGGATCAACCTGATTCAACCACAGAGAGATGTTTATTGCTTGCATTAATCATAGGCATAAAACAAGATGGATGGAATCCTTGCAGAATATGATTTATAAGGTGAAGATATGCAGCAAATTAGAAATACTTCAATGTTAGTTCACATACCTTTTTCTCTGCAAGTGACAACTTGGAAGACTGAACAAGAGAAAGTATATTATATGCTTTTGATGAAAAGAGAATCATAGATGTTGCCAAGGTAAAGAGTGACCTGCGACGTGATGGTGGGATTGACCCTGCAATAATAATAGTGAGAATTGGGCCTCAGCTGAACAGTTGACATCTCAATAAAACATGTCTTCATTTTGCTTCATGTTTAATGAGAATTGGGAAAAACAGTATCAAGCACTAGCACTGTCAAAATCATTTCCTTAAAGATATCCATCTCTCAACACCTGTACACATCAACTTAAAGAACTACAATAATTTTTTAAAACAATCTTTTTGTGTAATGCAATGACTTCCAACCTAGAGTTTGAGAAACATATCTCAAGAAGATTTGAGAAACAATCATGTATGACAGAGATTTGGTTATTATGAGAGTGAACAACCAAAAAGCTTTATCCATTTCACTTAGTTCACAAGTTTTGTGCAATCAAGAACATATTATCAGAATCCAAAAACTCTCATTTGGATCATAAAATATTAAAATACAAGCAGAATTCAAGTGGCTTTCACAATCTTCTGCAGTTTTCTAATACAAATTCTAAATGGCTTGAAATAGAAATTTCATCTCCTAACTCAAATTCAGCATTGGCTAGATTCTTATATGAGGTTTATTTTTCGTTTTAGAAAATCGGAATAAGATAACTTTGTAAGAAGTCATCTCAACACACTTTATGAACAAGATAAGACATTATTTTATCCAATAAATTCTGAATGACAGATTATAAACAGCCCCACACAGGAAATTCTTCTGCGTCAATGCAAATAGAGCAAGTAAGAGGGGCTTCGAGTAGTGAAGATCAAATCATGAATCTGCAGAGGTTGGTACCTTAGCCAAAATGTATATGCCATGTGAATGCCAATTATCAACATTTCCAGAGCATAGTTAACCACAATTATGTCTTATTACACATAAAATAATATGTACAATATTTATAGAGTTGCCCTCTACTCCTAAAAAGAAAAATAAACCTAAACATACAAGAAAATCTGCCTAAACTTGAATTATAAAAGCTATAGATAACCTCAGAGAAGAATAAGGAAAGAAAAAAGAATTTTCTTCTTTGTTGAGGATAAGAATTATGCCATAGTAAGAATTCTGCCAACAATTATCATCATCAGGCCACTTATAGTTATGATTGCAGTTCTGTTGCCAAAAAAAAATGCCTAAATGCATGCAGGTAGCCTAGATCGTGGAGATAGGATACTAGTAATCTGTTTTGGTCTAGAAATGAATTCATTTTACAAACAATATATTTGCTTTTTTCTTGAGAACGTTCGGTATTTCTCAGAATATTTATGATATTTTCCATAATATAGCCACAAATCTGATGAAAAAACATTTCGTGATCAACAACTAGTTCTTTTTGTACTGCTCTTTAGGTAAATTAAGGTGCCAGGGATTGTCATTGCTTTTTAGTATAGACATTGTATGTATGATAAGAAAAACTATTTATTGTCATTAAATGGACAAATTAAATCCATGAAAAATATCATTGAACTATTGTGAGTAAAAACTTGGCCCTAATCCATCAAAAGCAAGGGAGATTGCAAATAGGATCATAAGTTTAGAGCTTACCACCATCGAGAGAAACGTTGCGCAAGGAAAATGCCAGCTGAAAACTTCGAATAAGAACCTCATTACTAGAATTCTGCAGGACAAAATCATTCACTTTAAGTAGCATATATTATCAGATATAGGAGTACAATTCCTTGGAAAATGTGATACAGTTCATAATCAAAATTCACACATGACAATTATGAATGTTAAATAATGTTTGTCAATAATCAACTAGCTATGGTTGTCATAAAAAGGTTATAATGCGGCTGCCTGCTTCTTTGGATGAAAAAACACATATGCTAGGCTGAAACAAACAAAAACAAATGAATTGAAGGAAAAAGGCCAGAAAAATAGAAAATTTTATTGTTCAAAAGAAGTCTATGTTCCAAAATTTCCAATCAAGTCAGAGAACCAACAAGCTTAACTTTCTTCTTATAAAGTCACATTCCCCATTTTGAGTGAAATCTACCCCACAAATTTTGTGATGTTCCCAGGATTGCAGTCAAAGCTTTAATGATGCTTAAAAGAAAGTAACTTCCCAGAACAAAACACTTACCTCATTATTAGACTTATTAAACTTCCGTATGAGACTTATTTACGATAAAACTGCCCATGGAATTCCATAAATCTGAAAAGATACTAATGCTCATACTTTTGAAGTCATTTTGCTATTGTCCAATTAACAATGTTGGCAGCTTAAGAAAGATAAGGATGGCTGTCTGGTTGCACAACTGCCCCCTGGTTGTGAAAGTTTGTCTTTAATAATAGACACAATCTTGAAAATGTGGATCTCAGATACAAGAGCAACAACATATTAACAGAAAGAAAGAAAATACAAATGTGGACCAAAATGTCCGAAATGAAGAAAAAAACAACCATGAAAAAGGGTATCTAAAGCTGTACAAAAGTACACAAAAACTTAAGAAAGAACAAACAAAAAAGAAAAATGCAAGAGCAACAATATATAAGAAAACAACCAGCCCATGAAAGGCAACACCAGGTAATGTTAGTATTACCTTGGCTCTAGAGAATAGCAATACAAGGCTGTACGTATGAGCAATTGCTTCATAGTTCTCAGGCATATTTGCAGGAGAGATGGACTGCGCCCAGATTGATGAAAGCAAGAGAGTAATCTGACGGCTACTCAGCCTTAGTGAATTAGCCTCCTGATGAATGACAAAATAGAAATAATCACATACAAGTTGATGAATGACTAGTCTAAAATCAGGTATTCATTATACAGTTAAAATTCATAACACTCAGTTTTAGAGGACTACACAGACTAGTGGCAGCAATTAGTTGCTGCCTTTGCAATGCCTGATGATAACCATAGCATACATTGTATAAAGCTAGGGGCCCAAATCCATCCAAAATATAGGCTCTCAATTGAAATCTAAGTCCACAAGCAAGAGAACTTAGAAGATTCTAAGTCCTCAAGTCAGAGAACTTAGAAGTCTGATTTAAGCTTAGTGTCATAGAAATAAATCATTTTGATACTGCCATCGACTCTTTTGTAAAGCTTACGTTACACAATATCAGAAACTTAATTTTGAGTTCATAATTGCAACGAAATCAACAAAACCAGGATTCAATCTCTAAATTCTAGTGCAGAAAGAAAATTAAAAGAAGTAAAGAGGAGAGAAAAAAAAAAAAATCCTAAACTGGTGTCCAGCCCTGACCTAAATGGAATTCAAGGTGGATCAAATCCAGTGAACTACATGGGCATGCAAGACTTTTAACATCAAACTTATTTTGATTGGTACGAAATTTGAGAGAGTGATGATATCGCTAGAACTCACAGGCTCTTTTTTGGAATTGCTCACAAAATTTCCATCAGTGATTGCAGCTGCTGGGGGACCTTTTCTACTGTATGCTCGACTATAAGATGAGTTTAATCTGTTAAGCACCCCATTTCTTGGTTGTCCCTCACTAGCAATATTATCTCTGTTGTCTTGATAAACATTATTGCTTGAGATAGATTTATCCCTTCTTAGTTTGTCAAAAAGGGCAGCCGAAGAAGAAAAGACAGAGACAGTTCTCGAAAGAGCCCGTGGAAGATCCACCGCCTTCCTTGAATCAGCACTATTTGTGGATGAATGCGGGCAAACTGATGATGGCACAAGAACAACAGAAAATATCTGGTGAGCTCTAACTCGCGTTTCATGGTCTGGATGGACCATAACTGGGAGTAACTGATGAAATAAAGCCTCTGGGAATGTCTGAAAGAAAGAAGAATCATTAGTAAAACAAAATAGCCAAACATATAAGCGAATAAAAAAAATGAAAGTGCCGTTCTTGCCTTGTTTTGATATGATGAATTTGGTAAAGAGGCTACAATTTGCGCTGCACGATAAACAGCAGAAATCGTAGTTCTGGCTATTACTGTGATAGTTGAGATGTTCTCCAACATCGCTGCCATAACACCAAGAATTGGGCCTGCATCTCCAACCTGTTCAGCCATAGTAGCTCAGTGTTTTCGATTTCTTTAAACAAATAAGCAGAATATTGATAGTTACACAACTTTAATTACTTTAAAATGGAAGACAGCCCAAAATAGAATAAAAGAAAAAAATCATAACAGGTAGGCATATCTCCAGTTTTAATAACCAAGAAATTTCATAGTAAAATAACAGCTAAGGGGGACGAGTGTCACCTTATATGATAACTCTACAAGGCACTTATCAACTGATTCTCTAAAGTTTCTGTTAAACTTTATTACATCAGCTCCGAGGTTTGCATCATCAAGCGAACAGTGGATGCTCTTTCGCAAATGCCTCATTACATCTGTCACTGCACCAATTATTGCTACAGAGTGCTCACCCTTTGCATGTTCAGAAAGGGCAGTGGTTACATCAACAATGTCAAGCTGCATGTTCGGTTGTTTAAGGACATTTTTATGATCAAGATGCTTAATCAATATGGACAACAAAAAGTGTGTATTTTGCCCTGCAACACATGAAAAGAAGAATGTACAATCAATCATTCAATGAAATAGAACTAAAAACTGAACGAATAGTGAAAGAGTAGTATTATGATCAAGAAAAAAAATAGAACATAAAATAATAATAATAATAACAAATGAATAGATGCTAAATGAAAATTAAATATAATAAAAGTACCGTTATTGTCCATTAGAAACTGCATATCCTTCAATACTAAGAAGGCAAGACCATTATCAAGAGACCATAGATTTTCATTATCAAAGTAACGGAACAACGACTCTAGAACTCGCCGAATGGTTGTAGCCTCCTTTGCTAGCTTGGACATGTTATGCAGACAAACCCTCGACCAAAAGCAGGGGTTCTGTGCCTCTTCTCTGAGAAAATAAAAGAAACATATTTTTGAGAATGACACAAAGACGATAACATATAAATGAATTCAGAGAATTCCATGCCAAGAAATTACGCTGGTACGCCTATTTCGCCTTTTTCATCGACAATTATCCTCCAAGAAGGGACCCTTATCAAGACATCTGGCGAAGGAGAGACATGACCATCTTTTTTGCACACTTCTTGTACCCAACGGCTCTGACTCTGGTCAGGGTTTTCTGAATTTCTTTGATAACCTCCATAATTTTCCAAAACCACTGAAACAACCTGTTTGATGATATTAAAAATTTAAGAAAAGAAACAGAATATCATCCAATAATTCTATGTCATCACTTGTACATGTAAGACAACCAGATTAGGACAAATAAGTGAGATGTTACAAGTTGTAGGCCACTTCTCCTACTGAATTTACGGGTTAAGACACTTGAGAACATGACCCTTATAACCACAAGTATGACACTCAACTAGGAGAGAAAGCATCTCTAGTGACCCAATATATGTTTATACTGTGGATGCTATGTAAATTTTGTTATCAAACTTTCACAAATTTGCAAGCTTGATACTGGTTATACTGTGGTTCTTCTACAAACAAATAAACACATTCATATTTTAGCATGCATATTGAATATTACAAAATGAACAAATTTGTACATTTATAGTTGTCCTTCTGCCATTGGTGCTAATTGGTTCAACTGGTAAAATCTTTTGGATTGGTACAAGAGATTTGGGGCCCAAATCCCACTCACACCGGGTTAGGGACGATTTGGGTTAAAAAAAACACTTATCCTTGTGCCTAGACTTTGGGAGATGCCATATCTGACAATCCTCATCCATGCACACAAATCATGAATGGTGTTATTATGAAAAGGCTAGACTGAATGTCATTAAAACATTCTGGAGGATAAACATTAGAGAGTAAATTTGTGAACTTGATGTGTTGTTTGCGAGCAATTAAAGAAGTGCAAATGCTAGGGTTTGTTAGTCCTCACAACAAATTCGAGAAATCTTTTGGACCAGATGCCGCAGAGTAACCCATTGCCAAATTGCTCAAAGGAATAGATCATAGACAAGTTAAACAAAGTTAAACACTTTTAGTTAACAGATTCCACATAAAAGAGTACCATCATGTGACTGTCTATAAAATTAAATCTCTTTTACTCATTTTCTCAGGCAAATTAATGCTAGATGGAGAAATTGGAACTGCCTTGAATGTTATTCTGCAGTGAGGGATATTTTGTCCATCATGTTCTTTGGCAAGTGTAATCTCATTATTCTAACTCTATATGAATATGTATGTGTGAAAGATTTACTTAATTGAACACAGTTACAATATTTAAGCTAGTGTTGCTGATCAACTATCACAAAGTTCTTGGACGAATTTAAAAGGACTGGCAGATCAACTCTTTAACTACCAATCCAAAACTAGAGAAAACAAACTTTAGAGAACTTCACAATAGAGAACATTGTAAGAAGTTATAAATGATTTTCCAGTGCAAAAGTAAACATACAATAATGAAATTATATATTTTTTATATATAAAAGAGAGAGAGAGAGAGAGAGAGAGAGAGAGAGAGAGAGAGAGAGAGAACAACATAACAGAGGGAAAAAATTGCACCACTAGTTAGAGTAGTCCAAAACTACTTACATTATCAAACTCAACTGAGATATGAGAATGTTCACCCATAAACCGAACCTACACAGCAAAACAGACAATGTGATTTGAATTAGAATATTTTCATACATTCAGAATACTAGCATCGAAGAAGATATAAATCATAAATGGGAAAAGAGAACCCATAAGCGTAAAAAAATGGAGTTATAAAGGCAAACACAACACAGAAATCCAATATCTGCTAGTGATTACACATGAAAATGAAATACGAATGTAGCGAAAATGAAGTAGATAAAACCAAAATATTATCTAAAAGCTTCAAAACCTACTAGGTTTACCAAAAGAGACTGAGGAGTAAAAGCATCTTTCATGTCCAGCTGTTCATGTCATAAATTATGATGGATTAAAATTTCAAAGGAGAAAAAAAAATGATAATTAATAAACAACCGCATGGTTTCAAACTTCAAACTTGCATAAGGTAAAACTATGATAATCTGCAATCCAAGATGCAAGCTTGAAGCAGTGCAACATACATTGTTCTAGTCAATGCAACCCAAACAGCCTCCCAACTCACAGAGCAGAACTCTGAGGTGAGGAGGATGTTCACCTTCTATCCCAGACACAGCAGAACATGCGAACATTAAAAGTTGCATGCATGTGCACATTTAAAACATTCTATGCGCAACCAGAGGATAACAGTCTTGAGATCAAATTGCCAAGTAGACTCTCTAACTGAAGCTATTTTGAGAATCAGTAGTCTAAATTCCACGCCTGTGGGCTGCCAAGTAAGAAGTAGTTGCATCTGGTATCAAGCTCCACATCTGGGGTTCAACAAACGAAGGGGACATTTACACTAAATATTTACTTAACATCTAGCATCTTCACCTTTTAGAATTATCAGAAAGTGACACAGGCTACCTATGTGATATTTGTCTCCATCCCCTAAATGCTCCCTCTGTACCAACGAACTCTCACCTGGGTCAACATGACCAATCCATGTATATGATGAAAATATCTTTGGATAAGAGTACGTAGCTATTTTACGTAATCCATAATAATTTGTTCCTGAGATCAGCCTCTTACCTATGGTTACAGCCATGCAGTCTCCAAGAGCACTCCAAATCCAAAACAAAGACACCTTCTATTCACTCAACTCTATTAGCACTCATTAAAAAAGACAGCTATTTTTTATAACCATTAGCGCCATCTCCTTTTTAAATTCTCAATCTTTCTGAATCGTCAAAAATATTGTAAGAGCTGGAGCAGAGTTACCACAACTCTTAGTAGGGGGGGTTCTAAATCCAATCAAACAACCTACAATCATTGAATGTGTATTCCTACTTCTACAAGACAAGATTCATTCTATTTCTAATTTCTACACTAATTAGAAAAAGTTTACTTTCTATATTAGCTCAGAGTCACACATTATATGCCTGGTTAAGTTCAATAATGCAATGGAGTAAATTGGTTCCTCTCTTTTATAGGCTCTCTTAGCATACTATCAAAGCTATTCTCTCAACCTTTTGGCATTTAGAAAATTTCATAGACCCAATTCTTCCTACCTTGTCATGCTCTCTAGTTGTAAGGAAATGTAGATAAAATGAAAGAGTGAAAACCTTGTAAGCTATATGGTTTTAGATTGAAAAAATGCGGTAGCAATACTTAATAGAGAGATAATAGAAAGTGGGGATTAATAACAAACTTCCATTATGATTGCTAATAAGAGAAATCCATATAAGTAATTTAAGCTTTCCCCATCATACAACATTCAAAGACAAGTGGCCCACCATGCATACATTCCCATTTGTAAATTCCATAAAAAAACCACCATTATGCCATAATTAGCACGCATTTGATAGCAAGTTGGGGCCACTTTATTCCTTTAAATTCCTAGTTTTCTTTTATGAGTCCAAGTAGGCTTTATGAAATACAATATATTGACACAATCTTAAACACCTTTTAAAGGAACTGTGGTCATTATCCAGAGTTATAGAAGAAATAGGGAGAAAGTATGAGAACAAATAATCTTCATGATTGATTAAGGTGGTCTCCTACAAACACTTCAAAGATATTGCCTCTAGCTAACACAGCTAATAAGTTAATAACTTGAAAATGGTAGACCTTTGGTACTAATCCATTAAAAATGATGAGAAAAGAAATTGAAATTTTAAATTTAATTGAAAACCCCATTATCCTTTTCTCCTTTCCCAAGCAACCTAACAAAAGGTGAATGCTTTATGCATCTGAATGAGAACAGCAGCAACACAAAAATGCTTACCATCGAAGAAAGGGCTTGCAGCCCAGCTGAACGTATACTTTTTGCTCTTTCATCTTCCCCAGCTTCTTGAGCTAACAGGCACAGTTTTGGAATAAAGCCTTCTAAGTTAAACATGTAAGTCCCATCTTTCTGCAAAATTCAGTATGATGCAACAATTTTAGAGTGCCCATGAAGAGAAACTTTCAAGCTTAAAACCAAGGTACAAGGGAAGCAGGATATCATGTATCATGCCATATTCTAGCATATAAAGAGAAGAGAAAAAAACAGCCTGACCTGATTAGTTACAAAATCATAAAGAGTCAGACATCCTATAATTTGTATTTCATCCCGCCGTGTTTGATCGAGAAGAGTATGTATAATGCTTAGTAAGCTACTAGAGAACAAAGGCCTGTGAGATTATCAGAGGTCATAAATCAGCCATCACAGATATTATGTAGTATTGAAGGGAAAAGTTTTACAGTACACAAACCAAAGCATAGAGAACAAAGAAAAGGATAAACTTACATTTGCTCCTTACAAGAGATCAACAATCTCCTATAAATGCACATAACAATTTTTGCAGATTGGAAGTTCTCATTTCTTAATTCCTTGTAGCACCTTTGCTCAAGAGAGGTTGTGATCTGATCACCAAATATCCAACTTTCAATAATGGAGAAACAAATCCAACTGGGATTATGAATGATCTAGGTAATTTGGTCACTAAACAACAAAAATATAGCATGAAAGGTGACAATTAAAACCAGTAGAGTCAAGCATGCAGGAATATATGAAATAATACAAGAGCCATTTACTTACGTCACTTCTAAATTTAAGTTCTAGATAACCAAAAATACATTTGTAAGCGTAGACATGAGAGAAAAACAAGAAACGAATAAAAGAAACATAGAAAAGTTTTTTTTCTTTTAAAAAAAAGATCAATACAAAGTATTGGCCATTAAAATGGTCTAACTAAATGCCAATATGAATAAGACAACCTTAAAAAAATTGTATCCAACTAATAAATCCTACTCACTGATACAATTCCCAGAGATATTATAATCATACAATGCAAATAAAATAAAAATTATTTTGACACTTGCATGAAATAATATATACCTTTGGAATGCGCAAAGGATTTTTGTTAGCATATTCGCATAATTTTCCTATCTTCCGATCATTGGGTCCTTCTTCCTATCAAAATGTAGAGAAAAGAGTTAAAAGAAGTCTATTTAGTACAAAGATAATGGAAATTAAATTAGAAAGAAAAATCAAAACTACTTGAATAACTCATACCACAAATGATTTTTCATTTTTAATCTTCCTGCATGCTTGATGAAATCATATATCAAAAGAAGAGAGAAAATACAAGGTTTTAGGCTTTACATAAACTATGTAAAGAAGATCACCAAAGATTGGGAAATTAGGGAAACTCAGTGTTCATGGGTCTCAATTAATAATGTAGTATGATTCAATGCTTTCAGACATCAAGTTTAAATAAAAGAAGAAAGACACATCATATCTATCACTAGCATACCGACTAAATTTTTAAGTCTTCAAAAAATAAAAGAAGAACCTAAGCAATAATTATTGCAAGTTCTTTGATTAATAGATAACCAAGTTCATAAAAAATAAAACAAAAGTTTTCCTATATTTCAATCGCCTACAAACTATAAGTCAGCCAATTGTCATATTCAATTGGTTAAAGGGATGAATATCAGACACATCCCCCAGTGAACTATGCTGGTATTCATCAACATAATGAAGAACCATAAACAGCAAGCATGATATGATATAAATTTTATTTGCCTTCAATGCTTCATCATCGAAAATAAACCACAAATATGGCAACGACAATGAGTATAAAGAACAAGCAAATAAGTTTAAATGCAAAAAACAAACAAACCAACCTGATTACGAGGAAATATATCAGCAATCAGCTTCTTGTACCTCTTGACAGGCTGCCTAGACCTTGCTCTCATTGCAGGGCAAAAGAAACAAAGGCTGCCACATGCAGGCAAAACTTGCCTTGAAATCATGCCTGAAATTACGCTCATTTTTGTATCCAAACAGTGCAAGGATACTAAAAACTTTGATGTTCCTCAAATTTGGGCGTTCTTTCCCCTCTAATCCAATAAAAATCTCGACCTTAGCGCCAAGAAGGGAAAGAAAAGCTCAAAAGAAATGGGTACCTCTCAAGTTCAATAACCAGCCTGTAAGCAACAATTTTTGGTCACTTTACCTCCAAATCAAAGCCAAACAAAAACAATGCGAATAGCGAATCCAACTAAAGGGTCTTCCAAAACCACAAAACTACATAAAATTCAGCAAATTGTAAACAATACTGTATAAAATTGTGAAAGGCCGTGGTAAAATGAAGAAGACGGGTTCGAACTAGTACAATGTAGATTCAAAATTAATATAAGGGACTGTAAAAACCACAAAACTGAATCAAATTTCGATAAATATTTACAAAATGGATTAAAAATTTATAAAAACCCGTTGCAAGAATTAAGAACTCTTTGAAAACAATTGATAACCAGGATTAAATTTGACAAAATCAAGAACAAAAATTCAGAATACAAAAAATACCTCAGACGAATACCTTGAACAGCTGGCCAGAAGCTGAAAATCTCTCTAAGCCATGAAAAAAGTGCACCGAATTTCCAGCATCTCCCTCACACCGCTAAATTATACCAACTAATATCTCTCTCTGTCTCTCCAAAAATAAAAATAAAAAAAATTAAAGAAATCCTCAAAATTCTGTGTCGTTTAAAAGCTTTGTCTGACACAAAAATCTTGCCGTTTTGATGCCTTTATATAAGTTCATGTCCGACCGGCAGGGCCTCCCTGCCAATAACTCATAATATATTTGAAATTGAATTGAATAATTCCGCACGTTCAAGTTCAACGTTACACCACTGCCCGTGGGATCCCACCCCCAGCCCCCACGTAATCAAATAGTATTTTTAGAAATTTTAATTTGATGCATAGTTAATAGTTTAGTGCATGTCCATAATTTTTTTTAAAATAATATTTTATACTTTTAACACAAATAATTGAGATTTATAATTTTAAAAAATAAATATATTATATGATCAAATAAACAACTCACTAAAATTTTTTAATTAAGATAAATAATTAATAAAATGAATAAATCACAAGATCCTTACAACATGTTAATCTAAGTTATTATAGAGTAACACATTATGGAATGAATATATATATCTAGCTTGAGCTTGAATAAATGAATATTAATCATAGTTATGTATTTGATTATTTATAATTTTATTTTACGTTAATTATAATTATAATTTATAATATTATTTTAATGTATGTTTTTATTTACAAATTAGTTTAGTAGTAAAAATGAATTTCACTATAGGATTGCCACATATATAAAAAAAAAAAAAAAAATAGTATAATATTGTGGTACATAAACAAATTTCAACAAAAGACAAAAGAAACGATGATCAAAAGTATATGTTAATGGGGGAAATGATTTGGTTGCATCCTATTCCTTAAAGAAAACTCAAGAAATAATTAGCAGAAAATCAATTGAGTAGACAAATCATCCAGCTCACTAAGCTGTTTTTTTCACCTTTCGAAATGAAAGAGATCAAGTGCTTCCCAACCCAATCCCACCTACATAACTAGCTATGATCCATGAGGCAAAAAAGCTGCAAGAACTTCCAGCTTTAAGTATTAGCTTTGGCTGAAGAATTTCTGCCACTCTTTTCTGGAAATTAAATAATGAACAGGACTATTCAAGCAATTACATTGTCATCAAGCTTTTGTGAAAATCAAATAGGCTCTTCCATGTAAACTATGGCACAGAATGTAACATGGGATTTAATGAAACCAGACATCAGACACCGGTTTTATAGGCACCAGGAAGCTATAAAACATGTTACAATCCAATCACTAGGTTGTATGTCCAGATATATATATATATATATATATATTTGTAGCTAACACTAGAATAGAAAAGATAGAATCAGAAAGGTGAAATGTGGAATCAAGTATGCCCTTGACCTTTGTACATCATATCCCAATCCCAAAAAATCCCAAATGCTGGGCTAACCTGATTCCCCTGGTCATTCTCAGAAACCAGTTTCCGATTGCCATTTTTGTTTACAGTGCAATGCCCCAAAGGAAATATGAATATGATTTAACAATTCGAGAAAAATGCTTTCTGCTGAGATTAACAATAAGAAAGATTGGTAAGTAATAAACAATATCAATATTAAAGGCACGTAGATACCATCTACAAAATTTTCATAAATGCTGCTATTATGCTAGAAACTTCTGAAGCATCAGAAAAATCCCAAACTGTTTCCACAATTGAGAAGAAAATTAATATTAACTACAAAATTCACAAATAAAAAATGTATAACGTTACTTTGGCTGTCAACAACACCAATCAAAGAAAAAATTTTGTATCATAAGTTCAATTTAAGATACTACTAAATGTTGTTTGCATTTTTGCAGCTTTAGATCAATGAAAGCAATGTGCACTACAATTACAATGACTTCTTCCTGATGTATGATCAGATGTTTTGACAACCAAACCTCTCTAAGCTTTTGAAGTACCACCATGGTCCCTCTCAACATGCTCCACAAGGGCCACAGGATCACGAAATCCTCTACTACACTTGGGACATACATCTACTGTCATCTTTGCAGAAGGTCGATTGCCATTCCTGTCATGAGCTTTCTCAACATGTTCTATTAGAGTTGTAACAGAGGAAAACTTAGCCCCACACTGAGGACACAACTCTTTTCCACCAGTGCCAGTGCTGCTGCTCTGCCCAGCCCCATCCTTTACTATCTGCAATTTTTGGCTAATATCATTGCTCAACTTTGACATGCCTGCTTCAGCTGATGCCCGGAAGCTAGTAGCTGCATTAAGAAAACTTGTGGTCCACTTGGGTAAAGATGGGGTTGGAGATTGTTTGGGTGTTGGATCTTCTTTCCTACTATTTAAAAGACTCATAAATGTGAAACCAGTGTCAGGTTTCTTGGGTCCGGGACAATCGTGATCAGGTCCAAACCGGTGCTTCAAACAATGTTCCATGGTGCAATCCCTACACTTGATTGTGTTTGAGAATACTAGAACCTCCCTACAGCCATGGACTGGGCATTTTCTCTTCTTTGTAACTTTATCATAGTTTGATGGGTCACAATCAGTATTAACATGATTCTCCCAAGTGATGTACGGGTTTTCATCTGGTCTCAGGCGAACCGCTTTGGCACAAAGGGGACAAATAACAACCGTTACGTCATGTCTTTCAGCTTTTGGACATTGGTGTTGTTTGTAGCTTCGATGCTCCAAACAAAATACCTGTCAACGATTCAACATCTAACATTAGCACAAACCCAAGAAACCTGCAAATAAGAGTACTGAATGCAGCTTAGGAACTCCAAACAGAAGATTTACTGATTCTTAACTTCGCCAAACAACAAAAATATGTTCATTAAAGACAAGGAGCTGCTCGGTATTGTTCTCCAAAGCAGTTTTCTGCTTTATAAATCGAGACAAAAAAACACATTCACAATGCAAAATTCATTCTACAAAACCAGAGTTAAACCTGGAAAGATAACCAAACTATCACTTCTTTCAAATACTATAGAATCAAAAAAATTATTTTCAAAATATTATATCTTTGTCAAATCTTGAAAATGAAAGACTCAAATTCTTATTTTCTCTTTAGATGACACCAACAACAATAGGCCCCAACTTCAAGACTTCATCCATGCTGTGAATCACAAAAGTTGACCAAATAGAACACACAAAATTTTACTAATCAATTTAGTACTTTAATCAGAACCCAAATTTCCTTTCCCCATATTGTTCAACAATCTCATAACAAAAACCAAAATTACATGATATAAATTAAGCATTGATCAGAGATAACAATTTCTCCAAGAAACACAAATAATTCTGAAATGATACCTTGTGGCAGCAATCGCAAGTGAAAGGCAAGAAATCGATCTGCTTACAATCGGTAAGACTGCAATGTTTTCCAAGATCTGGGAATTGTGGAGTCCCCATTCAATTTTCAGAATTAAATTCGGTATTACTTTCGGTGAACAATCAAAACAATTATATAAGCAAAATTTGAATTCCAAGTTTTTCTGGGAATTGGAGTTTTCAAGCTTGGGGAATCCGCGTTGAGTAAGAGCCGCGGAATCCCAAATGCTGGAGAGCGACGGCAAGGCGTCGTCAATAATGAGTCAATTCCAATTTCACGTTCATTTTCATATTATTAAGTTTGCCCGTTATTACCAGACCGAGTTATAACCGAGTCAACTCAAGCCAACAAATTACTTTCAAGAAGCACAAAAAAAAAATTAGTTAACTTTTTATGAATTTTTTTTAATAATAATTAATTACGATTTTATTTTTTAAAATACAATATAATTGATATAATAATATCCAACAAAATAATAATTATATTAAGTAATACTTTGCTATTATGAGATTTTTTTTTCAGGAATTTGGTTTCTAGAGATTCAACAATATTGTAAATTTAAAATAATTATAAATTTTCATTTTGGAAGTAAATGTTTTTATAAAATTTTGATAACTATTTATTTTATTTAATTCAATTTTATAAATTTAAAGTCGAATTTAGTATTTATTATAGGATAAATGATATCTAAGTCCCTACGTTTTAGTTTGATATTTAAAAAATATGCTTATCAAATTAATTATAAACTCTATTAAGATGAAAATAAGGGTAATATGATATATTTATATAGTTTAGGACAAAAAATTATATGGTTTATTAACTCTGATTTCTTTAATTTTTACTTTTTTTTATTAATATTTAATTAATAAAAAATATAAAAAAAATTACTACCACCACCTGCATCAGCAACAATAAATTTATTTTTATTATAATATTATTAATATTATAATAATATCTAGACATATTTTATATTTTTTATAATATAATAATATATTTTTATTATAAAATAATTAAATATATTTTTTTATTTATATTATACATATATATAATTTTATTATATTTAATTTTTAATATATATATATATATTCATAATTATTGATGAATATTTCCAAATCTTATAAGAGCTATTCATTAATTACTCTATTACAAAATAAATAAATAAATTTTAATATTACTAAATTTAGTTCAAACGTGGATTTTATCTACGTTAAACATGCATCATACAATTGCGTAATTCAAACATGTAACTATTTGATGACACGCAATAATTGCATATTAAAGAAATATATATTTTTTTCATTCAAAAAAGTTATAAATACTAATGGACTAGGATATTTTAAGTATTCTTGAAATCATTATGAATTATATGGCTATTAGGGCAAACGTTAAACATTCATCCATGTAGAAGGGTGATTTAGAAAATTAAGACATTCTTAAGTATTCTTGAAATTATTATGAATTATATGCCTATTGGGACAAAAGTTATTTGTGCAAGTAGAATTAAAGGTAATTTAGAGACTTCTCGAAGATTTTGAAATATAGGAGCAATCTCTCAATTTTAGGTATGTGTATTGAAGTTAGCCTTACTTATATTTTTAATTATAAAATTATGCAAATTATGAAATGGTGTGTATTTCATTTGAATTATTTGTTTTTAATTAATTTATTTAAAAATAGGTTTTTCATTTTCCATAATTTTAGTTTAAATGAGATAAATAATACAGAACATATGATAAATGTTCAAGAAAAAAATTTAACTAAAAAATTTCATCTATTATAAACTCACGTATAAATTGATGTTAATGATAAATGTTTGTTGTGTTTAATTCAGTAGTGGAGGTGGACATTGTATTTACTTAAAAGAGTTCAACTTGTAACAAAATTGAGGGATAGTCTACTATACATTCAATGTATCACACATTCAAATTGTTAACTTGTCTTATTTCAATTTTTCATTTGTATTTCAACTTATTTTGTTATGTATTTCAAGTTTTTCATTAATCATTTTAAATTTTATATTTCATATTTAAGTTCCTTTTATTAAGTGTTTCAATTGTCTCCTCTCACTTCTTCTTTCTATTTTACAATATAATAATATATAATATTGGTATTAAAGCTTCTCTCTCTTTTTTTTTTATTTTTAATTTTTTTTATTTTATGATAATGAGCAGTGAACTCTAAAAGACTCTCGTTTTATTCATGATATAAATCATAATCATTTTAACTCTTTTTAATGTGTAATAATATTAAGTGTAGTAATTTTTATAATTTTATCATTTACTAAAAAAAACATATTTTTCTTTTTTACATATGTAATACCCCCAAAATTTAAATTAAGGATATTTTAGATATTAGGAGTGAATTGATAACAATTTATTAAATTTAATAAAAAATTTCTTAAAACTTTATTCATGTACCCGACTTTCAAATGAAAATTGGCGTTGATTAAAAATTTTGATTAATAAACGGTTTATTTCTATGGAAAGAACACTCGATAATGATCGATATGAATTAAATTTGAGTCAAATCCGAAATTCGATGAGAGAGAATCAAAGCGTAAAACATAATATATGTATATGAAAATTTTAAATAACGTACTTACCCTTACTATTAAATTTCTTCTTATTTTTAAAGGCAAAATAGTCATTTTATTAAATTTTCATTTTCATTTAAATTGATCAAGAAGCAAACAGGGGGCACTCGTTTCATTTCCAGTAGCTTCCTTGTCTTATTTTATTTTTTTTTTCAAATCTCTTCAAATTACTCCATTTTCAACCGATTAAAGTTCTGTTTCTTACTGTAAATCACACGTACGCAACACGAGCTATATTTAGGAACTTCGTTTGAGCGAATTGGTCGATGGTTAAGCCGGGGGGAGAATAGTATTACTATTCACAAATTGAAGATTTTTGAAATTACTTGCAATTCGGATGTCTTAGGATTAAATTGAACTCTTGGTATGATTCCTAACTTCGTTGTTGTGGTATTTATGCATTTTTCGATCATTTACTGTTCATCATGGGGTACTGATCATGACAAAAATTACTCTTTATGCCAAAAAATACTATTCATGATGGAATTACTATTTATCCAAGACAATTTTTGTAGATTATATTTATTTAGGTTAGAATTAAACCGATTAGTTATTAAATTAGGTAAAATTAAATTTTATCAGAAAATATG
>JAXCLQ010000015.1:8142860-8154642 GCA_035584115.1 Cedrela odorata
AGCAAGTGTAGGAGTTGCATTGATGGTGGAGTCCCAGCCGCACCAGCACCAGCACCAGCACCAGCACCAGCACCAGCCCCACCCCCACCGGAGGAGTCAAAGCCAGCAACAGAAGAAACAAAAAAGTGAAAATGGAGAAAGGCATATGAATCAAACAATAGATATGATGTCTTGGAGAAGCAAAGTAGAAAAGAAGTAATTTATCAAAGTGCTTCAGCTTAACAGAGGGGCAGAAAGTCTTTCAGTGCTTCAGTCTGTTACTATATCAGAAAGTTTATGCTTTTTTGGAAGTAGGATACAAAATCTTAATCATATTTATTCCTTATGACTCACCTTCTACGCTGTTTCAAATGAACTGGGTTTTCAGTTTATTTCTTCTCTGTCTAGTTTCTTTCTTTTCTTTTCCAGTAATAAGCCAACATTGTTCACAAGCGCATCGCATTTTCCAGTATGTATTTCTCTCCATCATATTCAATACAGAAGAATCTTGTGATAAAGACAATTGTTAATCAGGATTCACAGCAGTTAATCATATAAATTTTCAAAAAAAATAAAAATAAAAAAATTCATCAGTAGCTCATATTGGATAAATTAGAACATTTGTTTATGGCACATGCAATCTACATGATCTTCATTATCTCTCACAATAAACGTTAGTAAAGGTAGTAGAGCAGCATGATAAAGGAATACGTAATCATCACACGGGACCAACAGGCAATAGCTTTTGATTTTCCACAACCCAACCGTTGCTTTTCCAAAAGCTAATCTTTAGCAAGCAACTCCTTTACTGATTGCTTGTTGAAGGCTTTAATAACTTACCGTTGCCATTCTTTTCCAAAAGGGTAAACGGAAAACTTATATTAGCAATAGCACACCACTCAAAGCATTTGATAAATGTTTTTCATCTATTCAGCTTGGCTATGATTAATAGACTGAGCAAAGTTGAGTTTTTGACTATTCAATAATTTAATTCAATACTGCTATTCTTTTGAAACCATGTACAGTAATTGCACAATCCCATTTTCTGGACTTCACAGTAGCTATTTCATCTTTCCTGTTACTCATGCAACTATGCTATAGCTATTCATCATCAAGAACCACTGAGCATCTAAAA
Source organism: Cedrela odorata (assembly GCA_035584115.1). NCBI lineage: Eukaryota > Viridiplantae > Streptophyta > Magnoliopsida > Sapindales > Meliaceae > Cedrela > Cedrela odorata. Next base: position 8,143,975 of record JAXCLQ010000015.1, read on the forward strand.
GAAAAGGGTAATTTGTTCCCAATAACCTTTATAGAATTTATTTTGTTATTTCCCATAATTATGTTTGCAAGTCCACATAAAAATGCTGGTAATCTTCAGTATAAATTCAGTATAAAAATGCTGGTAATCAGCATCCTTGCGTTCCCAATATAAGCACCACTTCAGTTCAATAGAAACTAATTCCCCTAACCACGACGATAAAGTACTAAAGTAGGGGTACAAATACCCAATTTTCAAATTCCAGCTTCCCATTGGATTTTCTATTCCTGTATTCTGTTATTGCTTTAAGAGTTAGTTTGAATCACAAGAGCCATAAATTTATGAGATTTCTCCTGCTTAGTTTCTATTGGTATAAATTGTCAACCACATCCACATATTGAAGGCACTTTTGACCTCAAAGGCACTTGACAAATATAGAACCCCAAATACTCCCCCACAAATCAAACCAAAGTCCACCATATTTCACGTAGAATTTCAAAAATTCAGTTATTTCTTTAGCATTAGCCAGTTCTCATTAATTTAATGGAAAACTTTCTCACATGTTGTGTAGTGTAAATGATGGACTAAGTTACAAAATTGAATGCCAAGAAGGGGAGAGAAATTGAAATGAATCTCAATGGTAAGACACAAACCGCTGTTCAAGGAAATTTAACAATCGTATCTCATTCTGTACAATCTATTCTAAGTAGTGAAGCTGAGTGTTATCATCATTAGTGGCCATAACTTACGAGATATTAACTTAAAAAATGTATTAATAAAACAAAATAAATAGCAGAAATTCAAAGACTAATCGAGGTTTCAAGATTAAACCTACAATTCTTTTTCTTCTTCCAATTCCACCACAATAATAAGATAAAGCTAAAAGCATATACCTTCAAGATCTTGCCAAATGATGTTATATTAACAAAATCTTCAGATATTTACTTCCGTGTTTGTTGTTCTATATCTGTCACAAGTTCCTCTAACAGTTGATTCCACAAAGTTCAACATCAGGGCCAGTCACCCGAGTTGTAAAGGATCAATACGAACCCAGAGTAAGGAGAAGATAAAAGCTAAGAGAATTGACCACACTACAACAATTGTAGGTGACGTCCCATGAGACCCTTGAGGAAGGGGTATAGATGAATAAATCAAAATGAATAGAGTGTTTGTTTTGAGAGAGAAACTAAAAGAAAAACAGAGAGAGAATTCTGTAAAATATTTCGTTTCTTATTGAAAAATTGATTAGAAGCTAACTTCACTATAGATTTATACTCACACTAACCGACTAGAATGTTTTACAATTAACACTTAAATATCTAAAACTAATTTTCTAGAATTCCGGAAAGAATACAATGCAAGCTCTGATTCTATTACAGTTTAACAGCAGCTTTCTTCTTTAACAAACTTGACACCAGCTTTCTTCTTCAAGCAATGCTAACAACACCTCACCAACTCAGAACATGACAAGTCAGCATTCCTGACAAATCAGCATGCATCAATGCTTCATCTACATTCTTCATCAGCTATGTGGATTTAACCACTGGAGCCATGCTCTGCCTGAGCTGAAACCTGAACATCTTCAGCTGAACTAAGACCTGTGCTGCTTGATGCATGCTGAGAACAAGTATACATGAGATGCTTATCCTTAACAGAATAATCACCCAGAAAGCCAAAAAAATAAAAAAAGCTTGTTAAAGAGCGGACCCCATGATTGATATCCACTGATAATGGCATAGGAGAATAGAGCAACTACTCCAACCAAATTGATTATTATGAGATTGGTTGGTGGTGGGATGAGTAGAGTAGTCCATTTGAACATATGGAGCTCTGCAAAATCTCCATCTTCATCAGATGCTTTCGAAGTGATGGTGAAATTGGTATCAATGCCAGCTAGGACTTTGAGCAGACCTTGAAAAACAGCAAATAGGTGCGCCTCCACCATTCATCTAACCCAACACCACTCCATTTCATTTCCAATATACCAGTGGCAAAGATTGAAAGAAAGATGGATATGAACCAGATATTGGCAATGTTACTGATCTGCAATCAGAAGACAACCCACCAAAGAACAGAAATCAGGGATTTCAACCTCTGATGACAAATTTTCTGTAAGAACTAAGGCTATACTTTTCCTGTGATACAATAAAAAAAATTGAGTTTTTCCCCTCTATGAAGCATAGCACTTTGGTTGAATTTGGGAAAAATAAATAGTTCTTAAACCTAGAGTTCAACGGCAACAAAAGAATCTCTCAGGATTTTCTTTCGTGAGTTTCACATGATACTAAATGATCTATGTGCCTTGAGTTTTAAGTGTTACAGCGCTATCTAAGTATCAGCTACAATAAGCAAAATTTATAGTTCCGCAAAAGGCAGCAATTAAAACTGTTGTTACCTGTGGAATAATGAACTTTCCAGTGAGTAGACAGAAAGCTGGCAGTGTATAGTAGGCAAGAAGAGGAATGGCAGTGATGGGTAAATGGTGGTATTGACGTAAGCAAATCTCTCAAGCCATTTTAGCCTTCCTCCATAGGCATACCATATGAGACAGTGGCGACTGAAAAGAATCTCAACTGAACCCAGAGCCCAGCGAGGCACTTGATTTAGACGATCAGAAAGGTTAATAGGCGCAGACCCTTTAAAGGCAGGGCTTTGTGGCATGCAATAGATTGATCTCCAACCACAGGCATGCATCTTGAATCCTGTAAGGATATCCTCAGTAACAGAACCATAGATCCATCCTATCTGCACAATGAAACATCAATATGTTCATTAGAGTAAATATCCCAACATAAGTACACAAATCACCAGTAAATTATTCTCAATTGAGCAAAATTATGACGTCAGTTATTCATCTTAAAGATTAAGAAAACTCCTCAACCCCTCTCCTGAACATACAAGGACACACTGCTTGCCGAGTTCCTTATTTCCAGCATCAAGCCAACAGCTAACAGTTCCAGTCCATGATTCAGAAAATGAATGCAGTTTCTAAGATGGAAGAAATAGAAAACTGAAAAGTAGTAGCACATAAAGGAAAATGAATACATACTTCACTTCCTCATGTAACTTGTCCTCGTATCCACAGCTAATGACATGAATAGCTTCCTTAAGGAGAGACTCTGGAGTGGCAGACTGTGGAACACCGCCATTTTCCATAAGAGTTAAAGCAACAAACACAGCTGATTGACCAAACCTTTTGTCCAGGCTCATCTGTGACATAAGCAGAGATTTCTCATCTTCAAGTCCAGCACCTACGCACAGAAAAGCAAAAAATCATCATTGTCATACCATACAGGGAATAAAAAACCAAAATAAGATCACTTGCTATTCGTTTAGCGAACTATTTCTAGGTATGGGTGACGACTTATATTGGATAGTAGCAATATCAATGATTATTTTGTTCAAAATCAATTAAAAATTATGTGAACTAATTAAATTATAGAGTTTTTCCAGAATATAATGTCATACTGCAACAATATGTCGTAATTTTTTTTTTATGTATGTGTCAATCCAGGCTAACTTCATGGTGAGCAAAACAAGCAAATATTAATAAAGGTTTGAAAGCCTAAAGACAGAAAAGCTAATATCCAGACACACGCCTAAGAGAAAAGACAAGTTTTAATCACTTAGACATGTCACTGCTTACTATGTCAATAATTTAACAGAATAGAATGACCAAACATGCTGTAGATCTGCTGCCATGATTGATGATGGCAAAATAACACTATACCTTTGATCCCCTCTATGTCTTCTAGGTTATATACGGGCACGGAAGGGGTCAACATGATTGTCTGGATTTTTTTTATTGGAGTTCTTTCTAGTTGATCTAGTATTCTTCTTCCGAGATCCACCAAAGCATGTAGAAAAAAATCCCGGTTTCTTGTTAGGCTTAAGAGGAGTTCTGTTGAAAACACCCTCAGTACCCACATATACCGGGCCTTGATTCCATCCAAGCCTCTTAAATTTATCTAGTCCATATAAATTTCAAACAAATTTGTGTAATATTTGCCAGAATCAAGAACTGGCATACTACAGGACAACTTAGAAATCACAAAGCTTGCAAGAGGAACTCACATAAAAGAAAACAGTGTTACGATTAGCATATCGATCATTCTTATCTATCCCATCAGATCTCTGGGGAAACTGAACATAACAAACTGATTTACCAGGGTTAGGATCCATTAGAAAACACATAGCTTCCCGCATGCCTTGCTATTGTTTATGTAATGGTCACAGTCCAGATTTAACAAGAAGGGTCCATTGGTGAGAACTGCCGATACACGGACCTATAGGAGGGCAGAAAAATCACATGCATGACTATGCACAGGTATGTGATAATTTTACTGCTAATAACTTACCTAATGTTCATTTTTTTAACCCTAGCATATAAGATAAGAAAAAGTTATGTGAATGGTTTAAGGTGCTAACAGAACAGGCAGAACATCCAGTCAATTAATTAGATTAGTAAAAATGGAGTCGATTATTGATGATGGGGTGTGCTGGTGCAATTGTTTTGCCGATGTGATGGCAACAACGACGGCTGAGTTTTGCTGGTCGGATTCGTGGAACCCGTCGGAAATTGCATCGTCTACGAGGGTGTGCATGGTTATGACTTGGATGTTTAAATTTTATCAACTCAACCAAAAAAAATTTAAATTTAGGCACATGTTCTGTGTGGAGTTGATTCTTAAAATACCAATATAATGCGGTCTATAAATTACAGTTTAGAACCAGTTTTCGTGCAATTCTTAAGGATGTACTCTTTATTTTAATTACAGTTAATCGTTATATATATATATATATATATAAACTTATGATCTTTGTAAAAACTAAATATTATCAGTTATATACTTTCAACGGAATTTTTATCCATCAATTAAATTATTTAAAGGTTTTTATATGAATTAAATATTTTTCTTGAATACTCTACGGTGGTCGGTTCTTAAATTCATTTCATTCAAAAGATAAGAATGAACATATATATATATATATATATATAAATTTGATCCCCAAATATCGAATCTTAACACAAATAGGACACGTTTGGATTGTTGCATTAAACTGCAATGTGTTTGTTGATTACCAAATGGTAACAAATGCTTGGCAAATTAAAAAGTGGGGACGGTCTGCATAAAATGTCATAGAGAAAACATAGTAAAGGTTTTCATCTATTCATTTTAGTAAAGTGCAGTATAGGATAATTCAATCTATTTAAAATAATAAAATATAGTATGTGATGTTAAACAAATCCTTAATATTTTGTTACACTTAGAATAATGCATCCATCATATCTCATAATTGAATTCGTGTCTAGTAATGAGTGGGTATAAAAGAATTTTAGGTCAATACAAATTTAACAAAATTCTATTTATTAAATAAGTAATATAATATAATTTATATTCATTAATTCTCGTCAAATTCGTATTGTAAACACAATCAATTTAAAAAGAGAAATACTTTCTTTTTCTCTCTCCCAATTTTAGCTTTTATTATATTATAGCTATACCTTTCTTTCTTTCATAATAATTTGTGGTATTGTTTTTATTATTTATAAAAATAATTTTTATAATATTCTTTTAAAATTAGAAAATTTATTAATATTATTTTATTCATTCTTCAATATAATTTTTTTTATTTATATAAATTTATTTTATATTTTGATATAGTAATTATATTTATTTGATAACTACAATTTTTATTATATGAAAAATAATGGTTGTCATTATGTTTTTATTTTTTTCCTAATTTTTATAAAAACAAATTACATATTGAAATGTCAAGCAAAAATTAAATGTAACATTAACAATTGTGATCATTTGAGTGCACTAATCTTAATATTTTTTTTCACCTCCGTTGTCAAAATTTCTTGAATTTTAATTAAATTTACTTCAAAATACCAAAATTAATGCTAAAATTCTAAAACGGAAGAATATTGAGAAATTAGTAGTTTTAATTAAATTCACTTCAAAATACCAAAATTAATGCTAAAATTCTAAAACCGAAGAATATTGAGAAATTTGTAGTTAATATTTAAAAGTTTGCTTAACTGACACATCAAAACACAATAGCCATTCGGTATTATCATTTTCTTTTAGAATCAGGTTGTATGCAATTGCAAAGATATGGTCTTTTTATTTTAATTGCAGTATCTTGTTAGATAAACACTGCTAATGAATAAAGGTAACAATTATTTTTTTGTTTATATTTATTAATTTACTCCAATATTTCAAATATATGAAGTCCTACTGTTAATTTATCTTTATAAATACCGTTCATGCAAAATAAAATTATAAAATCATGCCATATATATCCATAACATAATTTAGGTACAAAATATGAGTAGTAAGTATTTAGGTACAAAATGTGAGCTAATACAAAAGTTAAGTATTGGATTAACTGTTTCAATTTTGATTTATGTTAAAACTTCAAAATATTTATTAGACATTTTCTTAAATACTAATAACGAATTTTTTATCTAACAATTTAAACTTCTTAATTAATGGATAATTTAATTGAAAAATCTGAACTTCTGAAACTAATCATTAAATAATGACCCTTAGATTAGATCAAGGGTGAGCTAATTCCAGTCTCAATTCCAACCAAATATATAGTAGTGATACTATATATTTTTTTTTTGGCAAATTTAAATTTTATGATATTATCAAATTTTGGTGGTATCAAAATTAGGTTATTATCCATTTGGAATATTAGTAGTGCTATAAATACAAATTTTTATATAAATTCATTCATATAAATTGATTCAACAATGTTATATTATTACTAAATATCCTCTATTTTTATGAGAATAAATAAAAATGCACATAAATTAAAATAAATTATATGCAATAGGTGATAATAATATAACTTTACCTCCTCCATTATAAAAATACTCAAAGTATCATTCTCATGTTATTTCTATTTCTATTAATATTAAAATTTAATTTTTTTAAATATATTTAATAAATTAACCTTGATGATATAAGGTGTCAAAATATTCTCTTTTAATATTATTTTTCTTCTTTATTTGGATAAATTAAATACAAATAAAAAATTCTCTCCCATCTTTATCACAATTAATTGTTATTATAGTTAAGCACTAATTGTGATTTTCGGTTAAACAATTAATTTAAAATATCTAAATTTATACAAATAATTTAATTCAAAAATCTTTAAACTTACGAAATTAATTTTAAAAGTAGTAAGAATATTAACAATTTCTACAATTAAAAGATTATTAAGGAGTTATTTAAACTTACAAACTATAATTTAAAGTAACAAAAGCTACTAACATTTAAAAAAATAAACCATTAATATATAAACATAATAACAATTTTGATAATTTTTCTAAAATAATGACAAAATTATATATTAATTCTTCATACTTTATATTATTTTTTAAATCAATTTATAAAAATTACAGAAAATTTTCTGTTCTTAAAGTTTTTTTTTAATTCAAATTTTTTGTTCGTTTATTGAAATTTATTTTTTACTAATTTATTTTAAAGTTATTATTGTTTTGAATTTTAAGGCTCAAATATCCGTATAAAAATATTGTAGTTTATGCATATAATTTACAAAAAAAAAAACCGCACACATCAAGAAAGTGTGTAAGTTAGTAGTTCACTCCTTAACCTTTAAGGCAATCAAATATGCTCTCATTTATTATATTTATGTCAAATTATTACTAGACATACTAGTAAAAAAAAGTTAAAATAATATTATAATCACATGAATGAAAATAATGTAAGAAAGTACTTGAGTATTTTTAAAAAATGAAGGAGATATTGAAATATTAAACCAAAAATAATAATAAAAAAAAATCAAGGAGTATTGGCATTTGAATCTTATTACTTTAATCGTGCTTGCAAAGCCAATAATTTACTTGCACGAAACTCAATCTACATCCTTTGCAATCCACATATTCGAAAGACCTTTACAATTTAAACCGGACATTTTCATTTATACAAGTCGGCATTGGTGAAGTCCATTGGTGTTGACAACGGCTATGGCCAATGAGAGTGTGCATAGTTGTGGCTATAGGTACAAATTAGGAGTGGATAAATAAAAAAAAAAAATCAGAATCAAGCTAAGAGGATGTATGTTGATTTTTTAAATTTAAGCCGGCTAAGGGCTCTATATGAATGGGATATATGTTTATATTCCTATATTCTCGTTATGAGATTAGGATAGTTTAGGATAGTTTAGGATAGGTGTTTGGAGTATACACAAAAGTTTTAATTTTTTTTTTATATGTTAGACATTTTCAAATTAATTAAATGTTAAATTATTATTAAAGATAAGAATGAGAAAGACATGTTGTTGTTGATATATACTTTTTTAAAAAAAAACAGTAATATATGCTGAGATCACAAGATAAAAAAATAGTTGTTGAAATGAACATGAAGTTTTATTAATTATATCATAAATGTTATGGATATTCAAAGCAAAGATGATGTTGAATAAAAATGAAATTAATTGAGGATAACTTTAGAATTTTAGTAGGTGTGATTAGTAGAAATTTATATTGAAATTATATTAAATGGGTGTACAAGTAATATTGTAATAGGGTATTCAAAATATTTTTTTAGGGTCCTAGACAATAATAAATATGCAATTAGGTTAATTAAGAAAATTAAAAAAATTGTGCATTTATAAAAAAATATCTAATGAAAAAATAAATTTTAAAAGTCACAAAGTAACACAGAGATTCTGGAATTCGGTCTGCAACTCAAAGCTTAAATCACAAGCTGTTAAACCAGCAAACTTTCATATTGAATATAGAAAGTTTGATTTAATGAATCAAAAGAAACGAGGGAAATAATGAAGAAAGCAAAGGAAAGGAGAGTAGAATAAAATAAATGTATTTTTTTTTTATTATTTGGTTAGAACATAAAATATATCTATGGAAGGGTCATTCCTAACAAATCAGCACTTCTTTTGGGCCTCCATTACTGCTAAGCAAACATGCCGTTAATTCTTTTGGTTCAATATTTGTTTTATATATTTTTTTTTATTTTTCGAAAGGCAGCATTCAGGAGTTAAATTTTTTTTTTTCAGTAAATATACAGACTACTTAGGATAGTCATGTAAAATATATGAATCAAAGGATTCATAAGTTAACTAAACATGTCCATTTTCTAGTCATGTAAAATATATGAATCAAAGGATTCAGAAAGTTAACCAAACTAGCATGCCCATTTTCATGACATATGGGTACAAATAGAACTTAATTCATTGTTCAGAAGATAAAGTTAGAGTTTGTTTGATCAATGTGGAAAAGGTTACTCAACATTCTTCTTCTTTTTCTTAATTAGGGCAGCCATTTATTGATATCTTGTTCTTAAAAATGGCAGATGATCAAATGGTACAATTTCCTCTAGATTCTAAGTTTTACAAATGTAGAGTCTGTCAAACCCACATCGTTTCCGACGAAGAAATTTTAACCCCGGTAACTTCTAAATCTTTCTCTCTTTTTTTCTTTCCTCTGGTTAATTAATAATTTGGAGAGTGTACACATTAATGCATTAATATATATATTTTTTCTTCTTTTGCAGTACCATGTTAGCATGACATTGATTGCGAAAAATGTGTAAGATAATTTTGTTTCACTGAAGAATTTTAATTTTGTTTTAATGCGTGAAGTAGAAATTCATAATTATTGTCTTTTGAGCAGTGTGAATACAGTCACAGAAATAGCACCAGATACCCCAGCTTTCATCCTTCCATTCGCTGCAGTTTCCGCTGTTGCGACACACTGCTCGGGATGCAGGTCCTGGATCGGTTGGAAGACTGTAATTGACTTTTCTTTCCATTTATACTCCAATCCAATTATTTATTAACTTACTAAAATTACATAATTGGGTGTTAAAATATTTTTTTCTATAACATTAAAATTAATGTTCTGTTTAAAAAATAATTCAGGTTGAATGTGCGGATTATGTAAACTTTGTACGTCCAGGGTACTATGTCATATTACTGTAAGTTCTGAAATTAATATTCTACTCTGCAGAATTGTTGTTATTTTTGTTGGATTGGTTTTAAATTCTAATTGAAGAATAATCTGAATGTGATTTCAGGAACAAGCTACTTTTCTGGAATACTGTGCAAGACATAGATGAAATTGCACTTCATCCTCCTGCAAGTTCTGATGATGAAGAGCCTTAATTAATTACCTGGCTAGGTAATTTAATTTCCTAGATTTTATTTTTTTTGTAGTCGGGGAAATAAAAGAACAAGTATATACAAATCGAAATTCCTCTTCATTTATTTAATTTATTGATTTTCTTAGGTCAGGCCGTTAACACTCTCAAGTTGGCCAAATGCCCACCATTCTAGGGACTTCAAAATTATTCTCACTTTTTGTTTGTACAAATCAAAATTCACTTTGTGCTGTGATATATGTATGTAAATATGGTATTGCCATTCAATACCACTAACTCTTATTCTTATTTCTCTCTCTTTTTTCAGCTTAATTCGGTCCTATAGGCTACAACACCAAGTACAAATTCAAGAACAACAATAAGACGCTACTCATACTTTTGAACCTCAGAGTGAATTAAAATACCGATGACTGTAATTGCTGCATAGGCTCAGCTCTATCCTTCCTATTAAAATACTTTTGATATATCAGATTAGCTTGTTTTTCTACACATATTGTCATTTAATGTGAATTCTAGATTGAAAACTCTG
>JAXCLQ010000015.1:8159585-8171634 GCA_035584115.1 Cedrela odorata
TAACCTATTTCTTTGATGATCTTATCAATTCATTGTCTATAGTTTGTGCACCATATCATAATCAGTGTCATTAAAGTTCTAACATGATTCTTTAATTAATTTATCATTTATGTATTTGTAATGTGTGTGTGTGTGTGTTTATTACATATCATGATTAATTATAGCAAAATTATATATCATGATTAATTATAGCAATTTTTTTGCATTATCATCCACCTTGATTCACAATGGTTGTTGGTAATGTGACAATAGTACATATACAGGGCTTTTAATTAGGAGCAAAAGTTCTTTATTCTGTTTGCATAGTTGGAAGGGTTGGCAAAATTCTGCCCTTCGAGCCTTTTGTGCGCAGTCAATGTTGAAAATGATACTAATGATAGCTTTCATCACTTTGTATTCATTTCTTTTGTTCACTTTTCACTGTTACTTCAGGTGCCAATGCCACGGTATCCTCACACAATCAATACAATTTGAAACCAGGGTTTGTCTAATTTTCAAACCCCCCAAACCACAAAATAAATAAATAAACATTGAGAATGATTGAGTTGTTTTTTTAAAGAAAAATATTGGCAAATTTATTTATTTTTATTAAATACTAAAAAATAAATATAAGAGTGTTGTTTATAGCTATTTGAAAATGTTTTTAATAATGTAATGGGTTGTTCTCAAAAGATCCTAGTTCTTTTATGATAAAGAAATATATAGAAGTTCATTTTGTTAGACATATGTATAATCAACCAATGTTCTTCTCTTCAAGATTGAGTGAATGTGATGAAAGGAATGGCATTGAACATATGTAGTTGTGCTCAACCTGTCCATCAAACTCCTTGAATACCTCCATAATTTCTGCCTCGTTATTTTAATTTGGTCATTACTTACATACAAATTAAAGTAAAATAGAAAAGTAAATTCCAATGATTATTAATTAGTTCCATATTTGAAAAATTGGGTTCCTTTTTGTTCTGTTAAATTGATCGATTCCTAAAAGAAGTGTAGTGTAGTGTTGTTGTATGCATTCACTCTACTCATAAGTGAAAGGTGGTAAGGCATTCATAAATCATAATGTTGTCTTTCCTCTTTTATAACCTAAAGTCTTCATAGATGCAACATTTTTTCTAAGAGGGAATTAATGTGAATATTATAAACATTCTTTTCTTTATAGTATTAATGTTTATAATATATGATGTTAATATTAAAATGTAGTGGTGAGGTTACTGTCACTGCATAGACATGTAATGACCCTACATGTCTGGGAGATGCCATACCCTTTACCCATTACTGATGGTCCTATAGACCATACGAAATAATTCAATTTTGGTTCCCTTTTAGATTGTTTTGTTTTGTTTTCTTTTTAATTTGTTGCTAAGGAAAAGACTTGAAGATATGGAGACCGGAGACATCCCTTCTTCAATTATTCACTAACTAACAAATTAAGTCACATTTGATGGAAATTCTTGTTTCAATTATTGCCCTGGTTTTGTTTCTGGTTTTGAAAATAAAGTTTCTTGTTTTATTATATGCTTTCTTTGTAAATTATATATATCAGTTTTCTCACATCAACACTCCCTAATTAAAATTCTTTCAAAATATATTTATTTAATAATTTTTTATTTTCTAAATGCGTTTTTCGTCGTACTATATCTCTATTCGCGATTATATTTAAATATTTAGACATTTTTAAAATTACATATCAAAAACAGTCATAAACATAAGAAAATAAAAATTAATTTTTAAATTAATTACAAGAGGTAACTATGATTTTTTTTCTTCATAATTTATAAATTTTTTTTCTTTGACTAAATTTTCACTGTATTTATTTACAAGCATTGAGCTCAAGGAAAGGGCACTTTTTTGACTTGGTGGGAAAACAATTAATACAATACTCCATGAAAAAGGTAAAGAAACCATGCAAGAAAATTAATCATGCTAAGTATAATACCTTAAGATTATAAATTAATAATAGAAGGAATAACACGGAAGCTAGGAACAATTAAAGGACAAATTGTGCATTCCAAGAGAGCTTTGAAAATTAGGACACAAATATAAACAATTAACATTTCCAGGGCGACAAGATTCTGCTAAAGTCACTTAAGACCACCTTTTGAATACATCAATTTATGTAAATATATTTATATTGGACCCTGCCTTACTTATTTTGGACTGTCCTCTCATTTTTGGGTATTGTATTGTTTTTCTTGTAGTTTCTGTCTAGACCTTTTTTGTTTTAAGGGACTGTCTTTCCCTATATATGCTGAGAGTTAGGTATTGTGCTGCGCCCGAAGAGAAAATTTTTTTTACTTAAGAGTCTTTTGGTTGGAGGATGATGAGCCCTAAACTTTATTCATCTAATTATTTCAGTGGGGTGTTGGTACTATACAGAATATTTTCTTTTAAGGCAGAGTATACAAAGTTGCTTTTCGTGTTTTTATTTTTTATTTTTTTATTTTACTGAAGGTTATATAATATGAAAAAATTTTTAATGCCCATTATTGTATTTTATAAAATATGAATTTGTATATAATGAATAATAATTCACCGTTAAATTATAATAATTTAACGTTGAATTACTAAAAATGCATATGCAAAAGGGATTTTCTTGTTTAAAATGAAGCTATGTGAAATTGTTTTTATAAAGTTTTTAAAACAATATAGTCCATATAATGTACAAGAGCAAGACCTCGTGTACAAAGCTAGCTAATTTCTCTTTTGTATGACATTATGACAAACTTACGTACAAAAATATCGACAGATTTAGACCAATGAATAGTATTTTGTCCCGAAAAGAGATATAAAACCAGGATGCATCTAATCATCTTGCTATTTTGTTGATTCAGACTTTTAATTTTGTTGCATAAGAGACCCTTTTGAAAATTGAATGTGACTTCCTCCGCCCAAAAAAAAAACCGAAAAAAGGAGAAAAATGGCAGATCTCCGAAATTCTGCAATTAAAAAACCCGGTTTAGGTATATGTAGCTACGAATAGGAAAGTTGATACTTGTCGTTACATTTTCATTACTTGAAATTATTAAAATAGAAATAATAAAAATTTTGTATTGCAAAATGATATAGCACATGTATAACATATAAACATGTATCCTATATGGAAATAATGTTTGGTATATATAGGATGGTAATTGGGATAATAGTGTTCAAAGATATTAACCTTAATTCGACCTATTTAAGACTTGTGTCAATAAATAAAAATTATAACTCAGTACAATTATTAAATAGGTTGTAATCATATAACTCGTTTAATATATTTATATAATATTTATAGTAATATTTTTTAAAATACTAATTAATTTTATTATAAATATAACTAAATTTATTTTAGAAATTAATAAATATAACTAATAAAATTTTAAAATACAAAAACTATAAAACATATTTTTTAAATTATAAATTAGTTAATACAATATAATTATTTGTATAGTTAATTAAATTATAAATAAATTTAGGTTCTGATAACTCTAAACTCAAACTTGACACATTTATTAATTGTATCAAATCACCTATTTAATAATCGTATTATTTTATATAAATTCCAATGTACATTTTGTTTTGTACTCCTGAAAAATGAAAAAAAAAAATCACCTCTTCTTTTGAAGCTACTAAAGATTCCATACCCTGAAATTGAATTGCTATAGATAATGCATGTAAATTTCATGGAATTTGTGCTCTTAACATGGCACTTTAACTTAACTTACCTCATTTTTTTAAAAGTAATTTGTTTATTTTATGTAAAAAGTAAATTATTTTTAATTTTAATGCGAGCTTAAATTATCTAGTATCCAAATCTTTAAAAATGTAATTTAATTAAATGAATGTTTTATAATAAAAAAATGGTTCAATCAATTTCAATTAAATTTATATATTTTCTAATATTTTTGTCAGCAAAAATCTTTTTAAATACAATTACAAGTTAGAATAATGTTTTAGAAAATATTGAGAATATTCATATTTTATTTATTTTCCTAAATATTTTTCATAAGTATTAGATTAAACTAAATTAATTAATGGCATGATATATTTTACTTCCTCTAATTATGCACATTATTATGGTACAAAAAAAATGTGGGGACTGTCCTTTTTAAAGCATATATTCTTGGGAGTATCATAATTTATACCATAAATACTTTGTATACTCTCAGCAGAAAGAGAGAGATTTTGTGCAGTAGCAGACTAGCAGTAGTACTATGCCTAGCAAGCCTTCAACTTCACTTCAGTCACTCATCACTGCTCATTTCTCGTGAAAAGCCTTTCAAAAAAAAAAAAAAAAAAAAAAAAACCAGGTCAGAATTCCCTCTCTTTTCAGACCCACCAGTATCGCTCTCTTTCAAAACACCTGTATCAGAATACCATACATATCACAGTTTCCACTGTTTTTCTTTTTACCTTTTTCTTTTGCTCTCATCTCATTCAATCACATAACTCAAAGTTTTTCATTTGGAGTCATTTTCTTGTCGGGTTCTTCCAATCTTGTTGTCTCAATAAAAATTTTGGGCCATTTTTTTGCATGTAAATATACAACCCATGTTCTATAATGCAGTCCTTTTTGTGGGTTCTTTTGTTTGTTTGTTCTTGTTTTTTGTTTCTTCATTCTCTTCCTTTGATGTAGGTCTTTGGGTTCTGATCAAAATCTTTTGTATTAGGGCATTGGCGTGCTCTTCAATGCTTGGATTTCTAGAAATCTCTAGTGGGTTTTGTAACAAAAAGTTTTAAGTGATTTTGTATTTTTCTTCTTATTTGATGTCTTTATACCTCTGAATCTTCATCGAAGCTGGTGGTTTGAACATTTGATTCTTTCCTCAAGTAAGCAAAAAGAGTCAGTCTGGTGAAAAGTTTACTAATGTTTTTGGGAAGAAACAGAGAAGATTTGGTGTTGTTGTAGCTGGGTTTTTATAGCCCTTTGATCACTGTTTCTTGGTTTTTGAAGAAAAAAATTGAGTTCTGGCATTGGAGACCCAATAGTAAAAGACATCCAATAATGGCATTTTTATGCTTGTTGTCTCTTTTGCTGGTTGGAGTTTTATCAAAATCTCAGCTTGTGATTTCCGAGTTAAATGATCGAGCTACATTGCTGGCCATCAACAGAGAGCTTAGTGTGCCTGGTTGGGGATTGAACAACACAGAGTTTTGCTATTGGAGTGGCGTTGATTGTGATTTGAACCAATCTTTTGTGGTAAAGCTTGATCTTTCCGGGCTTCAGCTTCGAGGTAACGTGACTTTAATCTCCGAGCTTAAAGTATTGAAGCGGCTTGATCTTTCTAGTAATTACTTTTCCGGAGTGATTCCTTCAGCTCTTGGGAACTTATCTGAGCTTGAATTTCTTGATTTGTCATTGAACAAGTTTGGAGGTATTATTCCTAGAGAGTTGTGTAGTTTAACAAATCTTAGATATTTAAATCTCTCCAATAATGTGCTAGTAGGAGAGATACCCGATGAGCTTAAGAGACTAGGAAAGTTGGAGGATTTTCAAGTTTCTACCAATAAGTTGAACGGTTCTATTCCAAATTGGTTGGGCAATTTGACCAATTTGAGAGTGTTTACAGCCTATGAAAATCAATTAGGGGGTGAAATTCCTGATAATCTAGGTTTGTTTTCTGAACTTGAATTGTTAAACCTTCATTCAAACCAGCTCGAAGGGTCAATTCCAAAGAGCATTTTTTCATCAGGGAAGCTTGAAGTTTTGGTGCTCACCCAGAACAGAATTACTGGTGATATTCCTGAATTAGTTGGCAACTGCAAAGGCCTTTCTAGTATCCGGATTGGGAACAATGATCTTGTTGGAGTTATTCCCAAGGCTATTGGAAATGTTAGTGGCCTAACATACTTTGAAGCGGACAATAACCATCTCTCTGGTGAGATTGTGCCGGAGTTTGCTCGGTGTTCTAATCTCACCCTCCTAAATCTTGCTTCGAATGGGTTTACTGGTATAATTCCTCCTGAGCTTGGACAACTAATGAATTTGCAAGAGTTAATTCTTTCTGGCAACAGCTTGTTTGGAGCCGTTCCAAAATCGATTCTAGCATGCAAGAATCTTAACAAGCTTGATTTAAGTAATAACAGATTCAATGGAACTATACCAAATGCAATCTGTGACATGTCCAGATTGCAATACTTGCTACTGGGTCAGAATTCAATAAGAGGGGAGATACCTCACGAGATTGGTAATTGCATGAAACTGCTTGAATTGCAAATGGGTAGTAATTATTTGACAGGAAGTATCCCTCCTGAGATTGGTCATATCAGGAATTTGCAGATAACTTTAAATCTGAGCTTCAATCACCTGCATGGACCGCTGCCGCCTGAATTAGGGAAGCTCGACAAGTTGGTATCTTTGGATGTCTCTAATAATCAGCTATCAGGTACTATTTCACCATCACTTAAAGGCATGTTGAGCTTGATAGAGGTTAATTTCTCGAATAATCTGCTTACTGGCCCAGTTCCAAACTTTGTACCATTCCAAAAGAGTCCGAATTCAAGCTTTTTTGGAAATAAAGGGCTCTGTGGAGAGCCATTGAGCTTTCCATGTGGAAACCATAATGGTCCTGATGGTAAAAATTACCACCACAGAGTTTCTTACAGGATCATTCTAGCTGTTATTGGTTCTGGTTTGGCAGTTTTTATATCTGTAACACTAGTTGTTCTGCTGTTTATGATGAGGGAGAGACAGGAAAAAGCATCCAAAAGTGCTGGGATTGCTGATGATGAAGCCAGTAACCGACCAACAATAATAGCAGGGAATGTCTTTGTTGAAAATCTCAGACAGGCAATTGATCTTGATGCTGTGGTTAATGCGACAATGAAAGATTCAAATAAGCTCTACTGTGGGACTTTTAGTACGATTTATAAGGCCGTTATGCCTTCTGGATTGATTCTCTCTGTGAAGAGATTGAAATCCATGGACAGAACTATAATTCATCACCAGAATAAGATGATTAGGGAGCTTGAAAGGCTGAGCAAGCTCTGTCATGACAATTTAGTGCAGCCAATTGGATTTGTAATTTACGAAGATGTTGCTCTTTTGCTTCATCATTACTTGCCTAATGGGACACTGGCACAGCTTCTTCACGAATCTACTAAGCAATCAGATTATCGACCTGACTGGCCTACAAGACTATCCATTGCCATTGGAGTTGCAGAAGGGCTAGCATTCCTTCATCATGTGGCAATTATCCACCTTGATATCTCTTCAGGTAATGTACTTTTGGATGCCGACTTCAAGCCTTTGCTTGGGGAGATAGAAATTTCAAAGCTCTTGGATCCCTGTAAAGGTACCGCAAGTATCAGTGCTGTTGCTGGCTCCTTTGGCTATATCCCCCCAGGTACTTATACAATATACTTTATTTTTCAAGCTTCCTGTGTGGCTTTCTCTGTCTTTCTGTTTACAGTGTTTATTTTTGCTTGCTTTACAGAATATGCATATACAATGCAAGTTACAGCACCAGGTAATGTTTATAGCTATGGGGTTGCCTTGCTAGAGATTCTAACAACACGACTACCGGTTGAGGAGGATTTCGGTGAAGGTGTGGATTTGGTGAAGTGGGTTCATGGTGCTCCCGCAAGAGGAGAAACCCCAGAGCAGATACTGGATGCCAGGCTTAGCACAGTTTCTTTTGGTTGGAGGAAAGAAATGCTTGCAGCCCTAAAGGTGGCTTTACTCTGCACTGACAGCACACCAGCCAAACGACCAAAAATGAAAAAGGTAGTGGAAATGCTTCTGGAAATAAAGCAAAACTGATGGATGATTTCATCTAAATATTGTTAATTATGAACCCACCAGATCAGACACTGATAAATAGGAATCTCTCATAGAAAGATATAGTCTTGGACATGAAAATCCAACTCGCTTCAGAAACCGTCTTTCTATGGAGTGGGAGTCCATATATGTTGGTTTGGGCTGGTAAGCGTTCTTCATTTATCTGTCTGCTCGTTTTGTGCTGAATGGTTAATGAGAAACGACAGCTTGTAATCTACTTGTGTTGTAAACAGTGTAGGTGGTTGGTCATTGTGAGGAGGGTGCATGAGTTAGAAAGCATTACTCTGAGTTTATGTTGCATATTAGGCAAAAAAAAAAGTTGTAATGTTGAAGTTTCTGATTTTGAAAATTGTCAGAAATGCGTGTCAACAATCAATTACACATTATCTTTCAACAAAATTCTGCTCTTACTCTACAAAAACATAAGTTTTTGTGTTCAGCATTTGGAATCTGAGACTTCATGCTTCCCCACAAATTTTTGTGTTCTGAATTCTTGCAATTCTATTTATGTGAAACATAATGGGATTGGGATAGTCTGTTCTACGTTGTAAGAGGTGCAACGGAGGAAAAGAAGCAGCAAAATATAGCTGTGCAAGATGAATGTTTTTCTTTTTTCCTCAAATTTAACAAATCAAATAGAGGCATTCGGGTGTTTATGTATTATTAACTAACATGGAACTATTATGTTTCCTGTCAAATCTCTACCTATTCCTACAAGGTAAGGAAATTGAGTTTTCACTCTTGAATTTACATTCAATGACTATGTATTAGAAACACAACCTAATCCTAATCTGACAATATTCGAGCTGTAGTTCCTGTATGGATAATTATAGCTTTAGGCAGCAGCACGACCTAACTGTAGGTTTAAATTACAACTGTTGTCAAAAGACTATATGTAAAATATTAATAAAAAAGTGATGTGATTGCACTTTTTCAGCTTAAGCCACCAACTCCAAACATACCATAAGATTCAAATATGCCTATTCATTTTAAATACCAGTTATCATAGAAATATTGTGGGAGACTAACTGCTAATATTTAATGTTCATACTGTACTGCATCATCTTAATTGCAGTCAGTAAATTGGAGAAACTCCAATTCATGGCGCGTTATAAGCATGAACGAGTGGATTGCAAAATTTCCATTAAAATTCAGATCAATTGCATCAAACTGGACATTACACTGCAACAGCTTCTGCCTTGTATATTTCAAAAGCTTACATATAAATCATATAATTTCTTCTTGGTGAAAAACCAATGAGATTTTAAATTCAACACGAAGAATGAAACATCTTTCAGATTTTGTAGATATTAATTAAAAAAATTGTGTATAAGATTTTAATGACATTCTTTCGTTGAGCAATCACCGCTTATACATAAATAGTTTTTATTAAGAGCAATAATATTTATACTCCTTGAGCATTTCCTAAGAACAGAACGACAGCAAAAGCAGTCGTTTTGTGCCCAGGTAATTAAAAGAAAACTCACCTCCTTTAATCCTCTCTTCTCTCAGTCACCTTTTCTTGTTCATTTGGAAGTGAATTCCGCTCAATATTCAAAGTGAGAAAACTCAAAATTAACTTTCTTCTCTCTTTAGATGAAGACAAGAAATCAACTCTGCGATTTTGCAAGAATTTTTCGTCAGAAATTGAAGATGGAGGAGATGGGAATTGAAGATTTTTTCCAGAGAGATGAAGAGAATAAAGATGAGGGTGGCGGTGGAGAATGGTTGGCCTTTAATTGCATGGCGGGCCTTCCATACATGGGAAGAAGCAGAAGAAAACGTGTTAAGGAATTTCTACAAGTAGCATACGAAATATTTTCTTGGAAAAGAGGTATTATAACTTGGGTTTTTGACTTGTATAGTCCAAAATCAAACCCCATTTATGTTTATGGCTACGCTCTAAAATCTGTTATATTTAAGGTCAATTTTAACGGCTTCAGATAAAAATGTTCTTAATTATTGGTTTTCCTCTAAAAATTATAACATTCTAAAATATTACTATAAACTTATTCATCTTCTTCCCACAATCACTCACACAAACTGTCAAACAAAACAAATGAACTCGTTTACTTCTCAACATCAACAAAAGCAAAAACAAAAGCAAGGACAAAAGTAAGGATAAAAGCAACTCCTCCATAAACGGTATGATCAGCACTCTCGAATGTAGAAAAAAGAAACGAACTTACCATTTTCTTTATTTAAGGCATAGGCAATACATAACCTAGGTTTATAAATTAGTGTAGGGTAAATATATTGAAAAATTATTAATTTTAGTCTAAAATATCTGCATTGGTTGATTTTAAAAATATAAAATTGACGAAGATGACTGATTGATAATGCGTGAAAAATCTCTCGACGAAATTTGTATTTTGTCGAGAGATGTATGAATTCGTCGAGGGATCTAGGGATGTATAACTGGATCCCTTGACGAATTCATATATCTCTTGACGAATTTTGTTGAGAGATTTCATTTTTAAGTAGTTACATCTAAAAAATTCATCGAGAGATTTTATTTTTAAGTGTTTGCATCTAAAAAATTCATTGAGGGATGTATGACTGGATCCTTCGATGATAATCATATATCATTTGACGAATTTCGTTGAGGGATTTCATTTTTAAGTGTTTACATCTAAAAAATTCATCGAGGGATTTATGACTGAATTTCTTGCGATAGTCATAATTTTCGTCGAGGGATTTCATTTTTAAGTGTTTGCATCTAAAAAATTCATCAAGAGATGTATGACTGGATCCGTCAACAATAGTCACACATTCCTCGACGAATTTCATCAAGTGATTTTATTTTTAAGTGTTTGCATCTAAAAAATTATTCGAGAGATATATGACTGGAGGATCCCTCAACGATAGTCATATATCCCTCGACGAATTTCATCGAGGGATTTCATTTTTAACTCTTTGTATCTAAAAAGTTCATCGAGGGATGTTGAGGCATAGTTTTTTGGGAGTTGACTTACAAGTACTTATCGAATGCATTAACTAAGAGGACAAAAAAATTCAAGGAACAACACAAAAATAATAGCCAACATAAGTGTGAGAGATATAATTTGAAAGGAATTCCCATTGCATTTCAGGTATGCAAATTTAATTTACGAATTCATTATGCCAATTACACATTTCTAGTATGAAATGCTCACTTAGATGTCTAATTGGTTACGTGTTTGATTGTTAATGCAGATTTGGATATATGGCACAATTCCCGTTTGTCTCGGACTGTACGGGAACAAAATAAACTAAGATGTCCCCTACATGATGAGGTGAACAACAATTAGAAACCCTTGGCACAACGAAGTCCGAAAAATCTTATCTTCATCCATGAATGTAAGTAGTTATTTATCTCATACAATCAATTATGCAATGTTGGTTGATAATGGCACCGTGCGCGTCATACTGACACATAATTATGTGTTTTTGTAGCCCCTTTCATTGCGTTCTATCGCTATAGATGTAAATGTAGAGGAAGATGAAGTTCAAGTTCAGTCACCTATACAACATGCACCCCTCAATATGTCAACGAAAGGAACAGATCAGGTAAATTACAATGTACAATACAGACTGTTTAAAGGTATGATTTTACTAAATATCACTAATAGGATCGTTTCTCTGTAGGTGCATGTCCCTCAACCTTCTAAAGTAGATGATGCAATTGGGGCCATCCCACTACCCTATAACACATTTGAAAAGCCAGTTCCAACCGAGTCCACAGGTACAAGTTCAATTCCTAGAGTTGATAAAGTTCAATATGTGCCGTTAGCAATGGTTATGGATACAATTGCTGCATTACGTGCTGATATGGATACGCTGCGGCAAAAACAAGAAGAAATGTTTAGAGCGGGTTGGGCCTTATAAGACAACAAATGGTGACAATACTAGCTATTTTGAGGCCATCCCAAGAGCTTTTGTTCGAGAAGTTGCAGGTTTTATTTATTTTTGGACTTTTGTTGTTCTGTTTATGGTGAATACTGTTGTTAATGTGTTTTATACTAATGAGTACAATGTTTAAATATGCAGGATGAGGTGGGGGTGGCTGACAAGGCCTAAGATCAAAAGGGCACTAAACCTGCGCAAGAATCAGATGAGGTGAGAGTGGCTGACAAGCCTTTGCAGGTTGGTGAGGAGACATTTTTATCCGATTTATAGAGTAAATATGGACGCCATTATAAGCGAGCTAAGCCAATGGCTAGTTCATTTGTGAACCCGGCAAACTTGAAGAAGTCAAAAATACCAGAGAGCGGGTACATCAACAATGGAGCCACTTCCAACAGTGGC
>JAXCLQ010000015.1:8199106-8213089 GCA_035584115.1 Cedrela odorata
AGTGTATAATATAATATCTAATGTACTAGAATTGACTCAAAATTACTATTTTAGCCCATTGAGTGTAAACTTGCAGAAATGGTGTTGATTTCAAATTGAGTTGGAAAATCTTTAGTATAGTCTCCATATTTGTCTCTCTTATCTCTCTCTCTCTTACCTAAATGGTGTGTGAATTTTTAGAGAAAAATTGGGTTGACTGTATTGATTAATTGGAGCATATACATGGGTATATATAGATAGTTTACAGGGAGAAAAATAGGAAATAACAAATTCCTATGGGATTCCTAACCAGTATCCTCTAAGAAATTCCTATATTAGAAGTTTATTAAATTATAAGGAGTTTCCTAAAATAAAAGTTTCCTAATATTAGCCATTGAAGAAGGGATTTTCCAACATTCCTCCTCAAGCCGGTGAATATACGTATTTCATTCCTAACTTGGAGATAAGTCCTTGGAATGTTGCACTGCTAAGTCCTTTTGTGAGCATAACTGCAAGTTGACCATTGGTTGGGATGTGTTGAGTACAAATTAATCCACTATCCAACTTCTCCTTTATGAAGTGTTTATCTACCTCAATGTGTTTCATTTTATCACGTTGATTAGGATTGTGAGCTATGTTAATGGCTGACTTCCTATTGGTCCTTCTTATTTGATCCTTAAGTCTTCTAAAATTATCTTGAGCCATAATAATTCACATACTCTTTGTGCCATTACCCTGAACTCTACCTTCGCACTTGATTTAGCTACCACATTCTGCTTCTTACTCCTTCAGGTCATAAGGTTGTCTCCAAGGAAAGTACAATAACCCATAGTAGATTGCATATCAACTAGTAAGCTTGTGTAATTTGCCTCAGTGTATGCCTCAAGGACTAATCTAGTGTTCCTTCTGAATAGAAATAGATTGCCTGAAGGTGAACCTCTCTCGAGCTATGCATAAATTGGCTAACCACGCTCACGGTATATGCAATGTTTGGCCTTGTATGAGCAAGATATATAAGTTTTCCTATTAGTCTCTGGTACATTTCCCTATCTACAATTGGATCTTCACTTGCCTCTCCTAGTTTGTGATTTTGTTCAATTGGTGTGAAGACTAGTTTATATGCTAACTTTCCTGTCACCCTTAGAAGATCGATCACATACTTCTACTGTGAAATAAAGATGTCTTCTCTAGAATGAGCTACTTCAATTCCTAGAAAGTACTTAAGCCTCCCAAGTTCTTTTTATCTCGAATTCTCTTACTAAGCATCTTCTCAAGGCTTCCTTCTCTTTCTCATCATTTCCTGTCACAAGTATGTCATCGACATATACCAAAAAAGCCACAACTCCCTCTGAATCTGAGTGCTTTATAAAGAGTGTATGATCTCCCTGACTTTGTTTGTATGTGCTGGCTAGCATTACTTTGGTAAATCTTCCAAACCAAGCCCTTGGTGATTGCTTAAATAATGCTTTCTTCAATTTACAAACTGTATTGTTCCTTAGTTTTCCCTTGAAGCCTGGAGGAATATCCATGTATATCTCTTCCTCCAAATTGTCGTGAAGGAAATCATATTCTACATTGAATTACTCCAAATACCAGTCAAAGTTGGCTGCTAGTGACAATAAAACTCTTACCATATTCATCGTCGCCATTAGAGTAAATGTCTTGTGTGTATATCCCTTTGCCATGAGTCTGACCTTGCATCTCTCTAGCGAGCTATCTGACATGTACTTCACTATAAACATCCATTTACATCCTACAAGCTTATTTTTGAGTGGTAGAGCGACAATTTCCTACGTTCAATTCTTCTCTAGTGTTTGCATCTCCTCTCATAGCATCTTTCCATTTCTCATCAAATAATGCCTTAGATATAGTATTAGGAATTTGAATGGTGTTTAGGTTGACTAGAAGGCTTCCATGTGATGGTGATAATTTTTTAAAATATACAAATTTGCTAAGGGGTACAATGGGTGTTTAGTGCATTCTCTTGTACCTTTCCTAATGGCAATAGAAATATCATGATCATGTATTAATCAAGGAGAAATTTCTGGAATTGCTTTTACCTCATTCTCAGGATTAGGCGTTGGGTCTTAAACTTGCATAAGATTAGAATCCGGGTCTCTTCGTCTTGAATATACTTGCATAAATCTGATTGAGTCACTAAGTTCATTATTCTCTATCACGGGTCTGGTGCGATTGGGTGAAGGTGTTGACACAGACTGAGTTGGTTCAGCAGGCACAAACTTGGAAGGTATATGTTGGACTGGCACAGAGGATGAGTTGGTGTAGTTCTGAAGGTCGAAGGTAAGTCAAGCAAAAACAAGTCTCTGTCTTCCTTATCTTCAATGAATGACTTCCCCTGAAATGCTGAGTGAAATAGGATTTTTATTCTTCATAAGTGACATTGATAGAGACAAAAAATTTCTTGGTCGGTGGATGGTAACGCTTGCACCCCTTTTGGGTTGGTGAATAACCTACAAAACCACACTTAACAGCTCTTGGATCTAGCTTTTCTCTATTATGGCTATTGACATGGACAAAGGTAGTGCATCCAAAGATTCTTGGGATGAGGTTATTTGTTGTTTTTAGATCGGGACAAAACTGGTAAAGTGTCTCCTTTGGTGTTCTAAATTTCAACACCCTCGAAGGTAGGCAGCTGTAAGCAAAGCTTCCCCTCAATAAGTTTTGGGAACATTTTAGTGGAAAAGAAAAGCTCGGGTTGTGTTTAGCAAACGATCATTCTGCCTCTTTGCTACTCCGTTTTGTTGTGGAGTATTTATGCATGAGGATTCAGGGATAATTCATTCCTTTTGAAAATATAGAGATAGAATTTGGTTGAAATACTTTCGTGCGTTATCATGTCTAAATTTTTTTATTTTAACACCAACTTGGTTTTGAATCATGTTATGAAAATTTAGAAGCACACTACTTACATTTGATTTGGATTTAAGAAGAAAGATTCAAGAGACTCTAGTACAATCATCAATAAAGGAGACAAACCATCGTGAACCAGATGTATTTGGATCTGTAGAAGGTCCCCAATATCACTATGAATCAAGTAAAATGGAACTGAATTTCTCTTGTTACTAATTGGAAAGGGGACATGTTTGTGTTTTATAAATTCACACACATCACAATGAAAATGTTTAACACTCAGCCCTATAAACAAAGAAGGAAACATAATTCTTAAAATTTCAAAAGATGGATGCCCTAGTCTAAAATGATGGAAGCCAAATAGTGTCTTTATTGGATGATGATAAAAATGACAGAGATAATTTATTCTTGACAAAATTTGATTTGCCCGGTTCTTCAAGATAGTATAGCTCGTTCTTCTCCCTAGCAAGTCCAATCCTCTTCCCTGATTCTTGGTCCTGAAATATAGGTAGGAAGGATAGAAAAACACATTACAATTCATATTATACGTAAGTTTTTGTATAGATACGAGGTTGGTGGACAATTTGGAAACATGGAGAATCTGCTTCATCCTGTGCATCATATCTTGGATCTACTTCCTTCAGTCCTGTCCCTAGGAGATGGCTGAGTTCCTTTTTCCCTTCAAATAGGTTCAAATAAATTGAGACCACTTCTGATAATTTTTTCCATTCAGCCTATACACTGCTTGAATATTCTGTATCTCTAGTGTGGGTTGATTGATTGGAACTTCCCAAATCTGGCCAGTGGTGTTGGGAGATGTCATCTCTGTTGTTTCTGACATTAATACTCTATTGTGACAGTAATTACATAAACCAAAGAAAGATATGTTGTTTCAGAAAAAAATGAAATAAAACACAAGCTTTATATAAACACAGAATTAGAGAGGGAGAGTCCCTGGTGGCAATTAAGGCTTGCTAGAAAGGATGGCAATGAAGGCCTGAGGTTTTTTGGGAACCAAAAAGTGCCTAAAGCTCTGATACCATGTGAATTTTCGGAGAAAAATTGAGTTGATTGTATTGATTAACTGGAGCATATACATGGATATATATATATATATATATAGATAGATAGTTTACAGGGAGAAAAATAGGAAATAAAAAATTCCTAAATCAGTGGGATTCCTAACCAGTATCCCATAAGAAATTCCTATATAAGAAGTTTCCTAAATTATAAGGAGTTTCCTAAAATAAAAGTTTCCTAATATTAGCCACCAAAGAAGGGATTTTCTAACAAGGTGATCAAAATGGGGAAGCTTCTACTCAAATGTTAAAGTTATATGTATTATACTTTATCTTAGATCCCTCTGAGTATATATTTAGTTAATAAAATTTTTTAATTGGCATAGCATAGAATTCCTGGTGCAATATGTGAATGTTAGTTTGCTTTGTGGTGGTTCATTCTTTGCATGACATGCTTTTTTGGCATGAGATCAGAAATCTCATTTCGATTAGTTGTAGGAGATCTTGTTCAAAAATAGATTCTTCTAGGGTATCCTGAAGGATTTGCAGTCATTGCAGCATTATAAGGCATTCTTTCTGGTGTCAGGACAAGCAGTTCTGAATAGGAGTCTATGAGAGGATGACATTTAATTTATATCATGCCTATTTTACTTG
Source organism: Cedrela odorata (assembly GCA_035584115.1). Lineage (NCBI taxonomy): Eukaryota > Viridiplantae > Streptophyta > Magnoliopsida > Sapindales > Meliaceae > Cedrela > Cedrela odorata. Next base: position 8,203,630 of record JAXCLQ010000015.1, read on the forward strand.
CTACCATAATAAGTTCCATATTTTCTTGTATATAATTTCAATAATGGCTTGAAACTGCTCCTGTACATTTGCAGCCTCATCTGTTTGTTTCAGTACTCAGCTTCATAACTCATTGATTGTTTCCCTCATATGTATATTTAAAAAAAAATTCAAAGGTTAATATCATCCTATTACTAATGAGTTAAATTTATCAGTATTGTATTTGATATCATGTGTCCAGAATTAATTAATTGCATCTATCTACTTGTTGATAGTAATGCTCAAGGACATATTTGTCTCTCATAATTCATTTGTACAATTTGCTGTCTCCATATTGCATTCAAATTCAGACCATTGTGTTGACTGATGGTAGGTTTTCTAATAAGCCCCTTGTTTCTCAGAATTTTTTGGGAGTCGAAGAAATTTGAAGGACAGACTGACAAGGTTGAGCCATGGTATGGTACTGCATATTCTGTCGAGAAAATCAATGACTCCATGATTCAGGTGCATTATTTGATGTTATTTATGATATGGTTCATTATATTGGTAATAATAAGTGCAATAGTAGTCTGTAGTCAATAACCTTGGAGCCAAATGGCAACTTCTCTGTTCAAATGAATGAAGTGAAGGGTGAGGTTGCAGGTTATCTCTCTTTGGTGCATGGATATATTTCCCTAGAGGGGCAAAAATTATAATAGATTAGAGGTGCTACAGTATTTTTATTTTCTTGCAGGAATGGATAATGTCTTCTCCTAAGGAAAATCTGCATCTGCCAGGTCCTAATATCTTCATCCCCACTGACTTGTCACTTAAGGATCCGCAAGAGAAGGTTTGATGATTTTTTTTTCTTATGGAGTATAATTTCCTTTGATCTTTTTCTGTAAAGTAATTATTCTGATGCAATTGGTCTCTGTAACAGGTCAAATTTCCGGTTCTTTTAAGGAAGACATCCTATTCAACATTATGGTACAAGCCTGACAGAATGTTCTCCACTCCCAAGGCATTTGTTAAGATATATTTCAACTGTCCCCATGCAAGTAGCTCTCCTGAAGCCGAAGTTCTGACTAATATTTTCACACGGTTGTTAATGGACTACTTGAATGAATATGGTAAGATGCTGAATGAAATTGACAGGATGTCGAAGTAGGATTGGACAAATGACTATTGCTTTTAATTTTTTAACCATAGTTTTGATTGAAGGAGTTGATTATTGCATGAGGACTTCCTGTTCCTGATCCCCTGGATTTAGGTTTACTTCAGTTGACTGTATTACGACATGATTATGACATTATAGTCCTATATGTACAATTTGCATATTTCAGTTCTTTGTGACTAAGATATAAGTTATTCCTTACCCAATATATCTTGTATGGTTCAGCTTACTATGCTCAGGTTGCTGGTCTTTATTATGGCATAATCCACAGAGATAGCGGTTTTCAGGTATTATTTTTACTTGTCTTCAACTTTGTGGACTGTCTGATGTTGATTTGCATCTTCATGATTAGATATATAAAAATCAGTAAATTCCATCCCAGTTCTTATGAACTTTAACATGCAACAGTTTTCACAATTTCTGTTCCTTGGGAATAGAGATTAAGAAAATTTGAGCAAATCATACTTGATTCTTAGTGAACATAAATTACTTGGAAGAATCATGCCATAGAGCTATGAAGATTGCTTTGGTCATTTCATCCTTGAGTGGGTATGTGTAACAAAATCTTAAGCTATGTATGAGTAATAGTTGCTTAAGCCATTGGGGGAATAGGATTTATTGTTAAGAAGAGAATTATGGATTAATTGAATTAATTTCGAAAAGGTATGATTTGCTCGACATTTCAATTGAAAATTTGGTGTACTAGATACACATTTATAGCAGAATGCATATTTATGTAAAATATCTGTTACATTTTTAGAATGCTACGAGTTTTCTACATGATATTCACATACTTGCGAGCTTTGCGATTGTTTTGCTTTATATAGTTCTTTATGCATACAAGTACATGGTCATTGTTTAGCATGCATGCATAATATATATACGCACCTATAACCGTATTGCTGCTTCTCATATAAAATTCAAGAATTACTGTGTCCTAGACCTACTGTTTGTATTGAAACATGAAATTTGTATCTGTATATAAAGGGGAATATTTGTACTTGAAACTGTCGATGAGAAAACTAGCAAAAGTTAGTGTTAAATAGAACTTTATAATTTAGATAGTAGATAAGGATAGCTTGCAGCCTTTCCACAGCTTTGGTGAGATAGTAGATCAGGATAGCTTGTAGTCTTTCCACGGCTTTGGTGAGATAGTAGATAAGGATAGCTTGCAGCCTTTCCACAGCTTTGGTGAGAAAACTAAGATATCTTTCTTCTGTCAAAACAATTGAGCAAAATATCCAATTTCTACTTCTGGTTTCCAACTTTCATTTGAAAAATAAAAGAAAGAGAGAGATAAAGAGAGTAAAGAACTCATGTCAATGACAATATGTCTAGCCTTATTGTGATTTTCCTATTTTCCCTGTTTTATGCTTCGTTGTTGACGTATTCATTCATGAGGATTTATGCACTCTCCTTTTTTTGGTTCTTTCCATGTAAGAAATGTTTAAGACTCATACTGGATTCTGTTCCATCATCAGATGTGTGAAGCTTTCTTTCATTGTATAGGTCTTTTTATTTTCTCTCTATAGATGCGTATTATACTGTGTTCCTGGAATGGAACGTATATGAATACATTAATAATTAAAGAAGATCTTCAATTCACGTTATGTGCTATGATAATCTTTTTTGGAGTTATGACAGTAGTGGAACTTCGCTTCAGTTCTGTCTTATTTCAAATTCTGCTTTCCCTTCTTGGCATTTCACTATCTATGAATTGGCTTGATAGTATGCTTAACATGATATGGTAAAATCATTAATAGCATCTCTCACTCATCCTCTCTCTGGATGCGTCAGTGTTGAATGTCCTAAATGGTTGCTGTTTCTTCAGGTTACTGTGGTGGGTTATAATCACAAATTGAGGATCTTACTGGAAACAATTGTCCAGAAAATTGCAAAATTCAAAGTGAAACCGGACAGATTTTCTGTGATTAAGGTAACAATTAAAGCTTAAATTATTGGACCTCGTTAATATTGAGCATTATTTTTTTGGAACATGTTATGCATCTTACAGAATCATATATATATATAAATAGATAGATAGATAGATAGATAGATAGAGAGAGAGAGAGAGAGAGAGAGAGAGTTCAAATGTGTCACATGGCTTTTCAGTGTGAAGGTTTTAGGTAGGTGTGTGCATGCATGCACTCATGTGTATCATTTCTTTCCTCTTCTACTCTTTGATACCGTTTATGTGATGCACAATAACACCCAGAGCTGGACCTTCATTTTGGCCCAGGTGGTCCATACTAAAATTTTAAGGATAAAAAGAAGTAGAAGTATTTATGTTTATATTTTTCCCTCTATAGGTCCTCCTCAGTTGTTTTCATCATGGTCCCTCAGAATGTAGCAATCTGGCTCCAGTCATATACGTTACACTCCAAAGGTGCATATTTTATTAATAAGTTATTGTTTGCAGTGTATGGTCTAGTTGGAGTGTGGGTACAAATAAGCTATAAGCTGAGCCGAGTATCTAGCTGTTCGAGTTCACTTGGTCAATAAATATTACGTCTTCAAACCATGGCTGACATAGCATGCCAAGCTGATGAGGTGCTTCAATCTAGTTTGAGATATGAAGAACGTATTTTGTTGGCCATATTTCATATGCATATAAAACTGCCATACTGTTCTTCATTCAGAGTTAAAAACATTAGAATTCATAAAGCAACTTAGTTGGTCTAGCTGTCAATTGTTTTTTTGTTACAGGTTTAAACCTAAAGCAAAGATAGGAAAACTTGCATGATATAACCTGTTACTAAAAAGTAGGCTATTTTGAGATATGAAGACAGTATATTCTTCATTCTTCACTTGAATAGTGTTATTTACATTTATTGTCAGTAATTTGTTTCATTATTTGTATAAAGGTGCAAATAAACCATGAAGCTCATTGCCCATAACTCGAGTCTTCCAAGTTTATCATTGAACCACTCAGATTTGTCCATGACTCCAAATTTAGGCAGATTCAACACCAAGGCATGGGCTCTTGCTTTAGTACAATTACCTGTTGAAGTTTGGCTCAGGTGCAAATTCTGCCATGACATCTGAATGGTACCCCCAAAAACTTATCCTGGTAACTGCCAAGTTCATCAAGGACCAGGGGGACTGCATGGGCTATTGCCCTCTGTCCAAGAATGCACACACCCTTTTAATCTGGATGATGAAAAATGAAATCAAAGAATGTCTATTTATGACCTTGTCTTGTATAGCCAACAAGATTGGCACCTGGAGATTACTTTATATGTTGAATTTGTTATAGGTTTTCCTTTGTTAATTTTCTTTTCCTCCTTTTGTCCTGTTCTATTATAATGATGCTAACTTGGGGACACTTCCTTGTCTGGAGGCTATGTTTTTAGATTGTGCTGTTGCATGAGAGTGAATGGGATTTCCTTTCTATTTTCTTTGTTTTCTGTTTCAACAGATTTATAGGTTGATTAATAAAGCATATAATATGGGAATTCTATGATTAACCCAAGCCATTAATGTGTGATTAAGGTTTTTTATGTCCTTTATATTTTTTTCAGGAATTGGTAACAAAAGAGTATGAAAATTTCAAGTTTCAACAACCATATCAGCAGGCTATGTATTATTGTTCACTTATACTTCAGGATCACACATGGCCTTGGATGGAAGAACTTGCAGTTCTTCCTCATCTTCAAGCCGAAGATCTTGCTAAATTTGCACCCATGATGCTCTCCAGGGCGTTGTTAGAATGCTACATAGCAGGTTCTTGAGTTACAAATGTTGTAATCAACTTGCTTTGGGTTTCAGTTATCTTTTTTGTTTCTATTTCCTCCCATCACTTTCTTTTGTTTTTCAGGAAACATTGAATCCAATGAGGCTGGGTCAATGATCCAGCACATTGAAGATATTTTCTTCAAGGGCTCAAACCCAATATGCCAACCTTTGTTCTCATCCCAGCATTTAACAAATAGAATTGTTAAACTTGAGAGGGGCAAGAGTTATGTGTACTCCAAACAAGGCCTGAATCATAGCAACGAAAATTCTTGCCTAGTACACTATATTCAGGTACAGACATTTCTTTAAAAAAAACAAAAGAAAAGAATGATTTCATCAAGTGCTTTAGTTGCCGATACAGCTGTTATATAGTTTCAATGCAGCATCTAACTTCTTGTAAAAGTAAGCAGTTGTTACTCTCCATGCATTTCTTCTCCTTTGATTCATTCTGACACTTAAAAAGATTTGAGAGTATCTTTTAATAGGGAAGAGGAACAAAGTTTTTGGGCGGTCATACTAATAGTTATTGAAACTCATGTTTACTTCTATTGTACTCTTTATTCCCATTGCTATTTGTAAGAGATTTTCATGAAAATAGGAAATGAACAGCTTATGTTTAATTACGTGAATCCTTTTTAGCTATTTGTAATTGTTTAGGGCTACATATATTGGCCATTGTATCTTTTTCTGCTCAATCATGTTCATTAGGGCCTTTTCCTTGTCTTCTTTAATCACAACACCTGGATTATTAGTTGACTGTGCATATAACCAAATCATGTAAAATGGACTTTTTCTATTTGAGTTGGCTTCCACAAGCACTAGATTTTTTTATTTACAAAGTTAATAGTCAGCCTCTTAACTTACTGAATAAGTTTGTCAAAGTGCCCAAAATTATTAGCAACAGAAGGAAGAAGGTTCAGGTTGAAAAGTTCTCTGCAACTGGAAGAATTAAATGGCTCCAATTCAAGACAAAAATTTTAGAGCTTTTAAACTTCAGAATAATTTAAATTCTGTTATTTGGTTGTGAAGTCCTTTATATAAAAACTGTCTTTATACTTTTTATTTCACCTTATCCAAAAGATAAACGTTATTCCCTTGTTAGCATTAATGGGTAATACTCTTTTTATGCAGTTCATTGTGATTAATGCCTTTCTACTTTAGACTTAGTTGGAATTTGTATATAATGTATTTGCTTTTATCAAGGCCTAGTTTCTTGACCAACACTGGTTTGCCTCTTTACAGGCTCTTATATTAAGCTCTGAAAGTAATAATTTTATGCTCAATATAATAAAAGTACTTTTATTGTTCTTAAGCGACATAGGCAATCATCTGATAATTACTTGATATATGGAGGTTAGGATGTTTTGTTGGGCTGATTTTGAAATGATCTTGGGACAGCTTGTATAGATACGGAAATATAGGTTATTGGCACCTGTGCAACACGGACAATATATGTATAAGTCCAACAAAATCATGTACATACATCCTACACTATTATACTTCTTGAAGGAAATATGAAAGATGACTTTTTCCTGAGAATGCGCTGATTTAAATTTGACATTTGATTTGATTGGATCCATTGTCTTGTTGGAGTTCTGTTGTGGTTCTACCATTAACTCCTATTGAAATGTTCAGGTTCATAGAGATGATTTCCTAATGAATGTGAAACTTCAGCTTTTTGCTCTAATTGCAAAACGAGCGGCCTTCCACCAGCTTAGGTCGGTTGAACAACTTGGTTACATTACTAAACTCTCGCAGAGGTACATAGAAACTTGTGGTCCCTTATTTCACGTCTGGCTTAAAATATCTGCTATTTATTTACCTTAATTGATCTCTTTAACATAGGAATCATTCTGGTATCCTTGGAGTGCAGTTCATCATCCAATCCTCAGTGAAGGTATGTAGAATTGTTTTTGTTCTGTGAATATTCATTGGCAGCATTGTCATCTGTTTGTCTCAAGTGCTCTGTTAATTTTAACAGGGTCCGAAGCAAATTGATTTGAGAGTTGAATCATTCCTCCAGATGTTTGAAAGTAAACTTTATGAGATGACCAGTGACCAATTCAAGGTGCGACCAACATTTATATTCAGCTGATGAACATTCTCTGAACACAATGGAAGTTTGAAAGTGTTTTGTCATCAGTAGATATCTAAGATGCCTTTTTGGTGTCGATGTTCAAATCTTTTACCAATAGAACTATCAAAGCAATAATTTAGATTTCGAGTAACCTGGGACCAGCCTTCCTTTATTCAGCTTTGTTATGGTGCAGCCCATGTGTTCTCTGCTCCTATTTTTAGATTAAGCAGAAGATAATTTGATGAAAAAAACCAGTATGCACATATGTCAAGGTTTTAACAGTTCTATTCATGTTAGTTTTGGATACTAATGGAACTACATTGAATACAAAACAGAGATTGGTGACATTAAGAGATCTCAATATTTTTTGACAATTTGTCTTTGATCACCTTATCAGAGCAGTCAATGGGATAATGAATATTTTCATTTATATTTTTTGTTCATGGTGGCTAAAATATTCTCTATTGAATCTCTCACGCTTCGTGATCAGAGAATATTGACTGAAGGCTTTGAACAAGCTGACTTTCTGACAGCTGAGCAATGTAGCGATTATCTGATCGCCATTATATTTATCCATTTGTCCCACATTTTTGCTATGTAAATAATTATATGCTTGATGATCTCAACTAGATCCTTTCTGTTTCTGTGAAATTGTTTAGACATAGTCATACTGACTCCCTAATGAAATGACATTTGTGATGTAGAGCCACGTAAATGCATTGATTGATATGAAGCTAGAGAAACACAAAAATTTAAGGGAAGAATCTGGATTCTACTGGCAAGAGATTTTCAATGGGACCTTCAAATTTGATCGGAGAGAAGCTGAGGTATGAAAATGATTCTCATTTCTTTCACATATTCAGGATAAGACCCTTTTATTTTTGGAGATTAATTTTTCAGTTGAACTGAGACAGAAAGAACACAGTCTCTGTACTTTATGAACTCCTTACTGAACAAATGATTTCTAAGAAACACCGGAAAATTAAAAATTATCTTTTCAATCAGCAGTTGAGGACTCATTATATTACGAAATAGTTGGTTTTTACTATTATTGTGGAAACAGGTTGCTGCACTAAGGCAGCTTACGCAACAAGAATTGATAGAGTTTTTCAATGAAAATATTAAAGTTGGTGCACATCGGAAGAAGACACTAAGTGTTCGAGTGTATGGGAGCCTGCATATGTCTGATTACACGGCAGATAACAGTGAATCAGCTCAACCGCCAACCATTCTCATAGATGATATTTTCAGTTTCAGAAGATCACAACCTCTTTATGGTTCATTCAAGGGAGGTTTTGTTCAAATGAAGTTGTAAGGATTCTAATCTTCCATTAAGGCCATTTGTAAAGAAAATTGGAAATTGCAGGTAATAAGTTCCATTCATAATGGTGGCTTTGAGTTCCGATTGAATTAAGATTTCTTGGGTGGCAGCAATTTGACCGAGCTTGTCATTCTTTCTCTGTCTTGCATTTGGCTTAAATAGACCATCTTTAAAGGGGTTAGACAGTTTTAGTGTATCAATGCAGTTAACTGAAACCCAAACTTGTTAAACAACTTTAAGTTTTATGTTAAGATATCTCTGAGTTTTATGTTATAAGTCTTGTTCCAGTAAATTACTGAACCATTGTGTTCGTAAGACCAAACTAGTTGATTATATATACATATATATATATATATATATATTTGATTATTAAATTTATGCAAATGTTTATTAAATTTAATTAACACTAAAAATAATTTTAAATTATTATATAATTACATACCAATTAAAATAATATTTAAAGTATTTTCAGATAATATTAAACATTGTTTCTCCTAGTATTTTAGCGTTTTCTCACTAACCCCCCACATCAATTTTCAATCCCTACATCAATTTTCAATGACAACGAGTTGCTTTGATTTCAATCTCACTGTGACACATTTGAGGTTTGACCTTCAATTTTGATTGTTGTTATAAATTTTACAGACCTAAATTTCGGTATATGAAGTAATTAAATTCAACCTTAGCCAAGAACTCAGTCAAAGTCCAACCTATTGAAGAAAGGGTAATTTGTCCAAATAATCAAGGGCATTTTCGCTCAAATTGATTTAAAAAATAATTACGCGTATTATGTATATTGCAATACGCCCTAATACACCGCGTTAGATTGCGCCGGCAGGGGCAGTCGGTTATTTACTTGTAAATCCAAGGAAGCAGCCGTCTCCTTGAACGAAGAATCAAGCCAAAAACAAGCAGACAAAAATTAAAAACGAACGAAAAATGTAAATTCAAAAATTGAAACTCTCCATTAAAGACTGTATCGAACAATTTCTTGTATCAAAAATTGAATACAACTAATTCTCCAGTTCAATCCAATCCAATCAAATCAATATTTCTATTGTGTATACTTATGATAAATATTTTCACACAATAGAATAAAAAATAAGCTGATGATCAATCGTACTATCGAACACCTTGGCCGCCTTGATAGAGCAATTTGCCATACCCATTTCCAACCGGGCTCGGTCTTGAACCG
>JAXCLQ010000015.1:8213189-8266229 GCA_035584115.1 Cedrela odorata
CGTACTATCGAACACCTTGGCCGCCTTGATAGAGCAATTTGCCATACCCATTTCCAACCGGGCTCGGTCTTGAACCGCCGTGGTGCCAACGCCGCCATAGTGGTGGTGAACCTGGTGATCTTCATGATTAGAAGGAGGGTGGTAGTACAAACGCGCTGTTTGTGGGCAATGAGAGTGAAATCTCGCCACTATTCTCACCCCAGCATCCAATAACTCAATGTACTTCCCCATTCAGGAAACGAAGCAATTCAAGAAACGGAGTGAGCGAGTGAAAAAGAAGACGACCCAGATGAAATACAAAACAAAGAAGAGATTTTTCTTTTTCTTTCTCTTTTTTTCATTGAAGGATGGGAAAAAGGAGTAGATTTTGCCTTGCTTATAAAGCCTCTCCCCCGGTTTCTAGGCCTTTGACTTTCTCACTTCCCTTCAACTTTCTTTCTGCCCAATTTCCTTTTTTTAATTTATTTGCAATTAGGTCCCTTTACTTATTCGCATTGCATATGTCGCCTATAGGATTTTCAATTTTTTACCATATATTTTCTTTATTTCTTGGTTAGAGCAAAAGATTATTTCCCAATTTTATTATTACTGCACACCGTTGTAGCAACACATCTACCAACAATTGGGACATAAAACTTGGTCTGTAAATTAAAGCATTGTACCACCGACTATTTAGCTTATGTTCAATAGTCGACTCTTTATTGTGATCCAACTGGCTATAAAAAATATTATGATTTAATAATAAAATATAATTGACCTTATTTTAAATATTAATTAAATCAAATTATATATTCATTCATAAACAATAAAAAAAGTTATCAATTGAATCCAAATTATTTTCATCATACATAAATTAAATATATAAAAAAAAATTTTGACTATAATTTATCTGATTGAAATGCACGTTTTTCAATTGCAAATACAAAGAATTTTGATTTTGATAAGTTATGTAGGTAAATATCGAAATTGTTAAAAGTGGAGTCATAAGTAAGATAATATGACAAAATAAGGGTACCTTGTCTAAATGGTTGGTACTTGGTAGACTTTTCTCGGTCATTCCCTTTGCGTTCTCTTTCCAATTAGGAGCTACTACTAAAGAATGGGTCAGCTTTGATTTTACGCGTTCAACAATCGCCGCATGACTTTACGATGGCGCATGCTTCCTTTATTGTACTCTAATGATTAAGTCTCTCTTATTATTTGCCCTTTGAACAAAACAAAATTAGAAAAATTCTCTGAAATTTTGATCATACAATGGTAAGTTTCTATTCTATTCAATTAGTGGTCATGATTAGAAATATATAATTATAAAACTGTTATTATGCAAGTTGAGTAGGAAATATATGTTTTTATTTTTAAATTCTCATTTTAACTTGTTGGGTTGGGATGCTTAAACAACAAATACACCTCTTCAATTTGTTGTCCTTTGGATTTGGAATTAGGTTCTGCCCCCTCAAGATTAATATAACTTCTAAAAGGTAAGACTTTATTATTGGCCATTCCCCGTAACAAATTGCCAATAAAAGATGCTAAATTGTGCTGTGGTATTAGCCATTCACTATGGACAGACATAACCTAGACCACGCCCATATACACGATTACCCAACAAAAAGATGCTCATAGTTTCCTAAAGATCACTTCATTTACATACTGCAATTAATATCGAGTATAAAAGACGTACTATACTATATTACCATAATAACCAAACTGTAGTTACTTGCTGCTATTCTCAATTATTCCTATCCGTCGTATCAAAAATTCCCTGTTGGCGGAATGCAAAGTCCCTATACAATACCCGGGTCTTGCTGGGTTCAGCTCTCTAATTACTCATGCTATCTGCAAAATGTAAATATTAATCAATCCAAATTTTATCATTTGTACAGAAACATTCTTTATTAATTTATTGTCATCTATATTTCTCAACTAACTGTGAAAAATTAAAATCACGTAATATAAATATAATAAAAAGAGTGCAATCCACGGAGGGTGCTCTGAATTTTTATTTTTTCCCCCTCAGACGTTGACCATGGATGATAATTAATGTAAATGCGTATGTACAATTTACATTTGCTGTTTAGATTTTATACGCATGACTTTGAGTATTCAAGATAATAAATAATAAGAAGCATTAAGACATACCGTGTAAATATATGGGTCCTGGCGTCCTCCTGTGCCTGATCTCTTGACTTCGTCCGTCTTCAATAACCTGCGAAGAACTTTCTCACCCTCGTTATCATAAACAATCTTGACTCTCCAATTATCCATCACTCAACAAAATCCACAATTCTTGACTTGGGTACAAACATCACTATTCTCGTGTCAATTTCTCTCGTTGATTTAAAATCTTTATTGATCTGAATTTCGAAGGTCTCAACTCTTGACTACTGTTGTTACTACAATTTGTTACAATAAAAAACCATGGCTGGAAATTAAACTCTTTTGATTGGATTCATTTGAACCGTTAGATTGACAACAAGCACGAGAAATTCTTCTAATCCAACGGTTAAAAGTGTTCCAATCACTAATGATTCTGACGAAAGTAAATGAAAGAGCCAACTCACATTCTCAGTGCTTTGCTCGTGTCAGGACTGTCACCAAGCATCCGACGTATCTTCACTTCGGATGAACAACCGCCGGAAGAGAGCAGTTTCAAAATGGCTTCGGCCCGGCGCTGAATATGAGATGAGCCGCTGCCACCTCCAGTTTTTCTCCTCGGCTTCTCATGAGCCACCACCGCCTCCCTCCTGTCGTCTGGGGTCACGTAGTGGCTTCGCGCGCTCGAAACCGCGCTCGTGCTGCTTGACAGGCACGATCCACCCTCTGTTGTCACGGATCCCGAGGAAACTGTCTTCTCCGTTGGCGGCAGAGGAGCCTTGCCGGCTTTGAGTTTCCGGCTGATCTTCGAGCGACTCTTTCGCATAACCTGCGAATAATCATAGCATTTACAAATTAAAAGTAAAATCTAGAAAAAGAGAAGCGTAAATTCAAATTAGAACAGAGAGATTACAAGAGCAAATGAATTACGAATTGACTAGCAACTTATGATTTGAAAAAGAAAACGTACAATTAGCTTGAGCTTTCAAATAAGAACAAGAAATTCAAAACGGCAGTTCAAAAACAGAACAGAATTTAAATCTTCCAGTGAAATTGAATTTAGAATCCTAGCAACAAATCGGAATCAAAATTGATTCCAATAAATTAAAAGAAAACAAGTTTCATAACCAAATTTTGATCAAATCTACTTTGCATAACATGAGCACAAAAAGAATCCAAACAGACAACAGCAAAGAATTGAAATAAAAACAGAGAGAGAATATCATTTTAAACTCAGACTAACAATTTAAAATCATATTCAAACTAAGAACAATCAAATCATTTACGGAAAGCACAAGAATGCTAAAAACTGAATCCAAACAAATATTCGCACGAGTTAAACTAAACAGAACAATACCTTGAGTTTTACTTCATGACAGCGAGCCACAACGGCGATGATTCTCATCTTATGAGCTCTAATCTCATGAGACGAGCCATCTTCACTGGTAACCGACGAAGCACAGGGTTTTGATCCATCACTCGACACGAAGCTCGCGCTCTCTTCGTCGCTGCTGCTCTTGCTTTTCAGCAACAATTCACCATCAGTGTCAAACCTACGCATAAAGGAACATTAAACTTCAAAAATTCAGCAGCAAACAACAACAAACGCAGATTTGAAAAACGAAGTGAAGACTTACTGTGGAGAAGAGAGAGAGGGAGATTGATTGGCTGAGGAGAGAAGGAGAAGAGCTGAAGCGACAGTGCGTTCGAGAGGAGACGGAAATGGTGGTGCCATTGTTTTCTAAAACGACGACGCTTGTTCTGTTTTGGAGGTGGCGGGTAGATTCAATTTTCAAAAAAGGCATTTACTCTTTATTATTTTTATTAAACTCAAATTCTTCTCAACAGGAACCGACTCTCCATTTCTCCCCTTAAACAGTTTTTTGTGGTTAACGGTTCTGTTAATAATTGCTCAGAGAAGATTATCGATTATTTGCCAGGTGGCAACTGGTGATGATAGGAATATCAGATCGACGACGAGGTGACAGAGAGTAGTGCCATGATTAGCATCTTATATCAAACTCACCCAATTTCTGTTCCTCCTTTGCATATATTCCAGTGATTCTCCTTCAACTAGTCTTTGTTGCGCTAATAATATCGCCGTTTGGCTTGCCTTAATAATACACAAATGTGTTATTGTAGCCAATCGTATATTCCTACGATCCGATTTTAATCTAATATCCTATATCCTTCCCGTATTTATTACTGGGTTATGGATATGTTTTTCTTTGAAAAATGTTAAACTCTTAATAGTAGATTGGGATACAAAGGATCAAGATATTACTTGTGTTTGTGTTGGATGTTTGGGTATATGTTGTTCATGTTCTTAATATCCCACGTTGTTATATATTGAAGCCAGGGACTAAAGATGTAAAGAGTTTGAATTGTACAAGTCATGTTCCAAAATCGAGAGTTTGGATATTGCATATTGTGCATTAAAGGATGCATGCATGGTAGGATTAAAACTTCCTCACACTGTTAACAATGTTTTGTTATTTAATTTCAAGTTTTTATATTTCCTTTCAGTGGTTGCTAATATATATTATATTTTTTTTTTATATTCAATAAATATTTAATAGTTGTGTGTGTTTTTCCTTAATTATCACAAGATAATTCATAATTAAGGGATGAAAATATAGTTGACCTTCATAGTTCACAAAAATTTTTGTTGGGAACAATTCCATAAAATATTAGTAATACTACATTTTTAACAATTTTTTTAACGATATTACTATTATTTATTACGAGTAATACTACACATCTCAAATTAGATAATATATTTTACAAATTTTAAAATAATTAATTATCCCATCTCAGTATTTTAAATATAGATTAGGATAATATTTGGGAATTATAGAATTATTCATTTATCAATTCAGTCGCACACAATAATAGAATGATCAATTAATTAGTAAAAGAATTTGAAACCCACTCCATTTAAAACCTTTAAGGCAAAAAAAAAAAAGAAAAAAACTTTACAAACACAGTAGATATTGGCAATTGGAAAAGTACATCTTTAGCAGTTGATCAACTACCAGCCATTAAAGCAAGTCCAGCAAGCAAGCAAGAAGAAACAAGCCCGGCCTGATCTGAGCCTGTGAAATTTCTGTGGTCAAATCCAACGGTTCATGATCTTCTAGAAATAGAAAGGAGTGGTTACCATGCGACACAGCTAAGCGGCTTTTGATCCCGTGATCTTATTTTATTTTATTTATTATCATTATTTTGTTGTCCCTCCATCAACATCTATCAGATCCAGAATCACAAGGCCTACCTGCCAATTAGCCAAATAACAACAACAATCGTCGTCGATTTATCATCACACCTCAATATATTGTTACTGAATCAATCCAACTATATTATAAGATTAATTTCATATTTATGAATTATTTATATTTTTAATTATATAGTTATGAATTTATTTGATGTATCATTTTTATTTTTTTTGGAATATCAATTTTGTTTGTACAGAGATAGTACATGTGAATTTAGCATTTTCTATTAAGAAAATATTTGATGAATGATTTTTAAGATTGAATTTTTTTATCTTATAAAGTATCTTAGATTAAAATCATTTTTTATATTATTTTTTCATATTTTCAAAAAGTTTTGGATATTAACATTCCGTTCCCTAAATTTGTAAAAATTTTCTAAGAAGGACATAATTTGTATATTTTATGATAAATAGGCCCCAAGTTTTCGTACAAGGCAGAGACCTATATGATAGAAATGAGAAAACTATGTCCATTAAGAAATAACAGAACTTTAGAGATCTGAATGTTGTCATACTTTCAGATTGCAAGAAATTAAACAAAAGAAGATAGCGACCTAGTGACCTCCATCCCCACCGAGCCAATTGCAGTTAAATTACATTGAAGCTTAAGAAACCCCACCTTCTCTTCTGTTCCGTACCCAATCATTCCTGTCGGCAACCACATATGTTCATTTCCTTCCGTCTGTCTTTTACATAGAAACTTCGAACACAAACCAAACCAAACTGCTAGAGAAGAGAAGAAAGTGGCGCTTCATTTCTGTTTGTTTTGAGAACGGACAGTAACTAAAAGAGTCAATCTTGCAGTGCATGTCTGTTTTCTTTTCAACTCTTTAGAGCTTCAATGTTGGTCCAAGACCGTACACTGCCGAAATCTCCAAAATCCCAGATCAGACCACCATTCCATCGTTTCTCTGAAGCCAAATCTCTTGATTTTTCCACATGGGTATCTGAGAATCTGTATAGAATCATCACTGTCCTTCTTCTGATCGCCACCATAGCTGCTCTGTTTTTCCTTCGAAATTTCAGTGACGCAGCAAACCTCCTTCAATCTCAGTCCCAAGAACACTCCCCAAATGCCATTCCATTGCCTGATATTAAGTGGAATTCAATTCAACCCATCACGGATAAATCCTCTATTTACAGTAGGTTTCGATCAGAGAAATGGATTATCGTTTCTGTCGACAGATACCCGTTTGATTCGCTGAAAAAATTGGTTAAGATCAAGGGATGGCAAGTGCTTGCAATTGGGAATTCTAGGACTCCGAAAGATTGGAGCTTGAAAGGTGCGATATTTTTGTCTTTAGATATGCAAGCGAGTTTGGGTTTTCGTGTGCTGGATTTCTTGCCTTATGATTCATATGTTAGAAAAACTTGTGGATATTTGTTTGCTATACAACATGGTGCTAAAAAGATCTTCGATGCTGATGATAGAGGAGAGGTCATTGGTAATAATTTAGGTACACATTTTGATGTAGAGTTAGTAGGAGAAGGAGCTAGGCAAGAAACTATATTGCAATATAGTCATGACAATCCTAATAGGACTGTTGTTAACCCTTATGTACATTTTGGGCAACGGTCCGTTTGGCCTAGAGGATTGCCATTGGAAAATGTAGGCGAAATTGGTCATGAAGAGTTCTACACTGAGGTTTTTGGTGGAAAACAGTTTATTCAACAAGGGATTTCAAATGGATTGCCGGATGTTGATTCAGTTTTTTATTTCACTAGGAAATCCGGTTTGGAAGCTTTTGATATTTGGTTTGATGATCGTGCACCAAAAGTTGCAATGCCCCAAGGTATGATGGTGCCAGTGAATTCATTTAATACAATTTATCATTCTTCGGCATTTTGGGCATTGATGCTTCCAGTTTCAGTCAGTACAATGGCTTCAGATGTGTTGAGGGGTTATTGGGGACAGAGGCTATTGTGGGAAATTGGTGGTTATGTTGTGGTTTATCCACCTACAGTCCATAGATATGATAAAATTGAGGCATATCCTTTTTCAGAGGAGAAAGATCTTCATGTGAATGTAGGTCGGTTGATTAAGTTCTTGGTTTCATGGAGATCGAACAAACATAGGTTGTTTGAGAAGATTTTAGAATTGAGTCACTCTATGGCAGAGGAAGGATTTTGGACTGAGAGGGATGTGAGATTTACTGCTGCCTGGCTTCAGGACTTACTTGCTGTTGGGTACCAGCAGCCAAGGCTTATGTCACTGGAATTGGATCGGCCACGGGCGAGTATTGGTCATGGCGACAGGAAGGAGTTTGTCCCTTGTAAGTTGCCATCTGTTCATCTTGGGGTTGAGGAAACTGGGACTGTGAGTTATGAGATTGGGAATTTAATTCAATGGAGGAAGAATTTTGGGAATGTTGTGCTCATTATGTTCTGCAGCGGGCCTGTGGAGCGTACTGCTTTGGAATGGAGACTACTTTATGGGAGGATATTCAAAACGGTGGTTATTCTGTCAGAGCAGAAGAATGCGGATCTTGCTGTTGAAGCAGGCCAACTAGAGCAATTATACAAGTATGTAAAATTTTGCTTATGGTTATGTTTTTCTTTTCGATTTACTGTTTTGGCCTTGCATTTGCTTACACTCTTTAAAATGCAAAATTGTGTTTCAGATGAAGTGCCGGTTTAGAATTTAGATAAATCAAATTTAGGGTTTTAGTCTCATTGCAATACCAGGGAACTCGAACCTGGTGCATCTCCCTGAGTTTTTAGTCATCAGTTTGTTACATAGAGCTGCCTCGTTGTGAAACTTTTTCCCTTGCCCTAAGAATATTGCTTAATAGACATTATGGCCTTAGGAATTAGTAGGGAAATAAAATTTGTATAGCAGACAAGAGATTGATGAGTTAAAGTCGATAGCATAGTTGTTCTTATGATCCGCTTAACAAGTGTTACAATTGGCTTTAAATTCAGATACTATTGTAGATCTTTCTTGCTTTACCTGCATCACTTCTAGTTTTCCTACTGAGTTACTTGGTAGCCACAAAACACTGTCTACAACAGCTATAGGGATCTTTTCGTATCTTAAGGGGACATCTATGACCAAGTAGGAGGCGATGAATTGACCCAAGCAGTGCCTCCGTGGCTTTATAAATGCAATATTGGTTAGCTTGAGCCATATTGTGGGCCACATGCCTGAGAATAGATGGCTTAAAGCGCATAGACAAGTGGCCATAACGAAGTTTTAGTAGCATGAATGTGAAGCTTAAGTGGAATATTTTACTTGTTAATTTTTGTTGTCATTGTTCAACACTTGAAGTTTTGTTATGATAAGATTTAGATAGATAGGTTCCATCTATATCAGAGAAGAATTCTATTTTTGATGGCATTTTGATCTATAATTTGCGGTGTAAAATGTGAGGGGTCATCTTTTAATGCGGAATCAGATGTGAGGTGTCTATCAGACGCACTGACTTCTAGAAATCTAGCTGTGAGACATGCTTATGTATGTAATGTTTGTGTTTGGAAATTTATGTTATTTACAACTGTTTACTATGACTGAACGTATTTTTGCTTGTATAAGTACCATAGATTCTGAAACAGGAATGAAAAGAATGGTTCTGGAAGTCCCCTGATTGAAAAGCATAGTGCAAATCATGATTCTGCACAATTCCTTTTGAACTTGAAGGTTAATTTCCAATATGAGTGTCCGACATGAATGCAGACAAATTTTATTTCTTCACGTATCTGGCTGCCAATTAAATACCAATTTAGATTTTCCTAATGGCAAAGGTGGCTTAAATGTCCTTTCTTCTAGATTTTTTTTTTTTCATTTCATCTATTTGTTTTCCTCATTTTTATTTTAATTATATATATGTTGGTTCTAATGGCTGGTTTGTAGCCATGTTGACTTGATATTTATTTTCTTTCGAATTAAAGTTCTCTTAGAAGCAACCTTTGGTGGTTTTGTTGTCAGAATCTTAGAGTATGTTGTTGGTAATCATGGAAATAATAGGTTGATAGTGAAATCACAACTGTTATATATGTTACATGGCCATATGCTATGCGTTTTGACTGTAGTTAGGTGCTACATACATGTCACTTGTACTCTAATTAAACTGTCTAATAATGTTCCAGGCATTTGCCCAAGATTTTCAACCGATACTCCAGTGCAGAAGGGTTTTTATTCCTTCAGGATGATACCATTCTTAATTACTGGAATCTGCTGCAAGCAGACAAGAATAAGCTCTGGATTACTCATAAGGTAATAGATCTCTAACTATCCTTTTGATACCTTATTGCTATATTCTTGTATCATTTTTCTTTAAATGCTAGTCTTTTTTTTTTTTTTTTTACTTATTCTCTTTCCTTTTGTTTTATTATGTCCCATCATTGTTATATGGTACTAGCTTTATAACTTTTCTTCAGTTGCACTTCTTATATTAAATGCGATGTTTTATTTTGGAAGCAACATTTTAAAGCTCTTACTTCATAAATCCATCATATCAACAAGTGGGGAAAAACTATATCTGCTATTTTTTCTCCTGCCTTATCATTCCATTCTAATGATAATCAATTTTATTGTAAGTAGCTACTATGATAATTTTCTTTCCCTCTCTGACAAACTTAATGAAATTCTAGGTGTCGAAGTCTTGGACAACTGTGTCACCCAATGGAAACTCAGATTGGTATTTAAAACAAGCAGAGATGGTAAAAGTAGTTGTTAGCACGATGCCAGCTCATTTCCAAATCAACTATAAAGAAGCTATAAAAAATGAGCAGAGCCTCAATATATGTAGTTCTGAGATATTCTATATTCCGCAGCACTTTGCAGCTGATTTTGTTGACCTTGTTAATATGGTGGGCAATCTACAAATGCATTACAAGGTTGCCATACCGATGTTCTTTGTATCAATGGATTCACTGCAGAATTTTGACTCGGTGCTTAATACAATGATCTATAAGACAAAGCCACCTTCTACTAATTCTTCAACCTTTTATTCTGCCCAAGCGCCGGCTGTTCACCCATGGAATGTGTCAAGTGAACAGGATTTCATAAAGCTGATCAGAATAATGGCAGAAGGTGACCCTCTCCTAATGGAGTTATTTTGAAGGTAAGAACACCTTGGATACATAATAGAGAGGAGAAAGAAACATGTACACTTTGTAACTCTAATACAGAATTCTGTCTTTCTTTTTTTGGGAAGGGGTGGGGGGGAAGAAGGAGAGGGCGGTGAGAGTTTGGTTCTTTTTTTGTAACTTCGTTTGTAGATTACTGTGTATGATTCATTTCTTGATGCGAGAATCCCTCCAAAAAAAGAAAAAAAAAAAAAAGAGGAGAAAATGTGTTCATCTTCTTGGCTCACGAATATATGAAAGAGAAAAAGAAAGTTTTTGATTTAAGTTGTTTATGTCTTTTGTTATTTTCTTATTAGTATTTGTAACACAAAAAGTCACAAAGCAGTTTTGAGAGTTGGATAATTTAGCATTGAGAGTTTGAGAGCGACTATTGGAACTCTGAAGTCTCATATTGCTGCTGAGGGTTTAAGTTTATGCCTCACCATTTTCTCTTTCTATTGATTTTATACAGTATCCAATGATATTCAATTGATAATCATACACTATTCATATGATGACGTCCTTAAATTAAGTACTGAATGATCCTAGTGGGGATGACAATGATTTTATGTTCAAAAATTCTTCTAGACCAATTTTCTTCAAATTGTTCCGTTTGTTTTAGTTATACATTACAATTGATCATAATCGAGAAGATGATAATCAAGATGTTGATGCTTAAGAATTTGGGATGTAGAGGGAAATTTGAATATCTGAACCTTTTTAACTGCATTAACAGCAAAAGCAGTAGTGGTTTCTGGAAATGGATTAAATTACAACTTCATTCTTATGAACAAATTTCCCATTCGAAATGTTTCTGGAGCTTGCATCCAATAATTTTACAGTGAGAGTGAAAAAAAATAGAAGGCTTATGTAAATCAACAATATCAACTGATATTTGCATGCTAGGATCTATGTAACAGTTTATTTATAAATTTCTTCACCGGTCAATCCCTTCAATCTTGTCTTCTACTTCTGAGTACAATTGCCTCAACTTCTCGATATTCTGCTCCGAAGTTTCCCAATATCCACGTCCATTGGCCTCCAGGAATGTCTGTACCAATTTCCTGAATGAATTGGGATTAGTACTCATCAGCCTGTTCAACATCTCCTCATCTTGGATAAATGTTGAGTTAGCTTCTTCGTAAACCCAGTTGTCAACTTGGCCTGAGGTTGCACTCCACCCAACTGTGTTAGTCAGCCGTTTCTCAATTTCCCGAACGCCCTCATAGCCACTGGACATCATTCCTTCATACCACTTGGGGTTCAACAATTTGGTTCGTGCATCGAGCCTCACTGTCTCAGAAAGCGTTCGCACCTGCATATTAACATTTTGAGACTGTTAGCAAAAGCTTTGAAGCTTTTAGAACTTAATCTACATTAATGAGTCTGTATACTGAAAGCTATTGAATCATCTGAAAAAAAATTTAAGGCTCGGATATAGATTCAACTTAACATGAAGTATAATAACGACTTTAAATTTCACAACTTTCACCTGGGCATTAGCTGTTGTAGTATCAGCAATATATGCACTAGGTTTCTTTCCATCCTTCCTCAAGTTCTGGACCAAATTTGTTGGGTCAGAGTCGAAGTAGTGGCTGACATCAGTGAGTGAGATTTCGGAGGAGTCAAGGTTTTGGAATGTGGCGTCTGCTGTACTAAGAGCCAATTCAAAAACTTTTCTTTTCTCAGTCATTCCTGCACCAGGGGCATCACAGTCAAAGGCAAAGGACTTTCTGCTCAAGTACATGTCTTGGAGCTGTTTCTCGTCATTCCATGAGGAATTCTCAACAGCAAGGTTTATGTTGGAGGAGTAGGAGCCTGAGGCATTGGAGAACACCCGAGTTGCTGCTTCTCGAACTTCAACACCCAGGGCTTTAGCTTGTTCTAGTGCATGCTTCCTAACATAGTTTTGTTCTTCTGGTTCATCAAGTTCGGCAACCATCTTCACTGCCCGGTCAAGGAGGTTCATCTGGGAACAAAATAATAATTTCTCAGAAATGGTAAACAGAAATAGGATAACCAGAAAAAAATAGAGATTATGTGAACAATTCAAATGTTGCAAGCCAATTTGGCAGCTGTGCATCATTAGAAGTTCCCTAGAAATAGAAATGGAGAAAATGAAAAGCATAGGTACCTGATTTATGAAGAGGTCTCTGAAAACTCCTGAGCAATTAACAACAACGTCAATCCTGGGCCTTCCAAGCTCTTCGAGACTAACTGGCTCTACTCGGTTGACCCTACCAAATGTGTCAGCAACAGGCCTCACCCCAATCATCCATAAAACCTGGGCCAGTGATTCACCATAAGTTTTAATGTTATCAGTGCCCCACAACACTAGTGCAACCGTCTCAGGATAATTTCCCCCATTGTCAGCCTTCTGTCTCTCAATCAACCTATCCACCACAATTTTTGCACTCTGCATTGCTGCTGTGGTGGGAATAGCTTGTGGATCCAGCGCATGAATGTTCTTTCCTGTTGGCAAAACTTTTGGATTCCTAATAGGGTCACCACCAGGACCCGGCTCAACATATTTACCCTCAAGAGCTTGTTTTAAACTTCCCAATTCATTGTCGGCTACAACCAGCTTTAAACATTCCCCAAGGAATTCAAACAATGTTCTTAGCTTAGCTCTATCTGCCCGGTAAAATTTTGTGTTTGACAGATATTGGATCCATGGCTCATTAACACCAAATCCAAGGATAGAGCTCAGCTTATCAGCTACATCAACAACTTGACCCTTGCCATTAGTTGTTCGCTCCACAAAGGTAGTAATGGCTCCACGTGATGCTTCAGTTATTTGCCGAAGAAGCTCTACATCCTTTAATATTCCCTTGTCACTCCCTCTATAGATGTCCTCTATGTCTCTTCCAACAGTCTCGGCTAGTATATCAGGGAGTGATGAAATTCCATCTTCAGGACGGTTCAGTGCAGCAATGTTAACCAGTGTTGCAACAGCTTCCATGGCAGATGGAGGCTCACCAATGACGTGGAGTCCGCAGGGCAAGAGCCGGGACTCAATCTCCATGATTTTGGAGTATACTTTTCCAACAACAAGATCTCGTTCTTTGGCTGAGATTTCCTCCCCCTCATCAGGAAGTTTCACATCTTTGTCAAGATTGCATTGTTTAGCTGTGCTGATAATGGAACTCACAATCTGTGGCCCACGGCCTGTGTCTTTAAGTGACTGGTATGAGGAGATGAGCTCACTCAACTGCTTGAGGCCCTTGTAAAGCCCAGCATTTTCTGCTGGAGGGGTCAAATAGCTAATGGTGTTGGCATAGCTCCGACGCTTGGCAATAGTAGCTTCTGATGGGTTATTAGCTGCATAATAATATACATTGGGGATATTCCCAATTAAACTATCAGGGTAACACACATCACTCATTCCCACCTGCTTTCCAGGCATGAATTCAAGTGAGCCATGAGTGCCAAAATGAAGAACTGCATCAGCTTTGAAAATTTTCTCAACAAAGGAGTAAAAAGCTGCAAATCCATGATGAGGGCTAGCTGATTTGGAGAAAAGTAATCGCATAGGATCACCCTCATAACCGAAGGTGGGTTGGACTCCAATGAAGACATTACCATACTGTTTTCCATATACCAAGAGATTCTCTCCATCAGAGTTCAAATTACCAGGAGGTTTTCCCCAGTTCTCCTCCAATGCTGTGGCATAAGGAGTTAGGCTTTGATATTCTCGGACACCCATTTTGTAAGCAATGTTTAGATTGGGACTACTGAATTGAGCCTCTTTATCATGAATAACTTCTTCAATTAAGGCTTCTGAAGTCTCTGGAAGGCCCTCAACATTATAACCATCTCTTTTGAGTTCTTTTAGGACTGAGAAGATTGAGGAAAAGACATTAAGGTAGGCAGCTGTTCCAACATTTCCTTTGTCTGGAGGGAAACTGAAGACAGTAATCGCTAACTTCTTCTCGGTCTGCAAATTCACATAATACAAATTAAAATTCAGAAAAATAAAGTAAAATTGTTACCAAGTTTGCTCTCTTTAAATTATAAAAAACAAAAATAAAAGGAGACATTAGAGATTTAAATAACATGGAAATGTATAATATATATATATATATTATCTACTTGAGAACAATACATTAATATGGACAAGCAAACTCAAAGAGGAATCTTGCTGAAGACTGAAGAGAGCCTGTCATGGATAAGTTCAGGAAAAAAGGTCCTGAGTAGACAGTTCAGCAGGTAAGACCTCTTGTGCCATAGCAAGAGATCAATCTCCCTTGTTCAAATCTAGGAGGCAGGGTGGTTTAACCCAATTTGTACATGTTCCTGGGAAATTTTTATAATTTATTGGTGAATGTTCTATCTTAAGTAAGCTTTTAACCATTAAAAGATAACCCCTACTATATATTGGTTTCTATATTACGGAAATCTTATGTGAAAAACATGATACTCTTTCAAACATTACAAGTTGGCAAATAACTAGACACTTTACAAACAGGAACAGTTGCGGTTGACATGTTTTTCTATGAGCATATGGAAGCATATCTTAAACATATCATTAGAAAGCCAATTAAGAAAAAAGTAAAAAGACCAGCAAGCCGTATAGGTTATAAAGGCATGTAGCATGAAAACAAATACCTTTGATTTTCTTTTAAGTTCAGCCCATTTAATTGCCCTGGTGCAGAGCTGCTCCACCCTCTTGTGAAGAGCATGTGCTTTCCCTGCGATCACATCTTACTTATTAGACTTTTAAGGAATGGCAGCACAGAGTAAAAGCAATAAGCAATTTTCAGAAATATTTTGCCTTTAACTGTATAAATTAATACTATCAGTGTGTAAAGAAAGTGCCGATGCCATTTCAATGATTCCTAAAATGAACAAATAATGGCACTAAACCATAACAAATACAGTAAAATATCAGACACATTAAAATATCTTCACTCACCAGTTTTTGGATCCCGGCCAGCGAAAACAATGGGCTCCATGCCTCCATCCAGCTCTGGGAGAGCAACTTGCAAAGCTACTTGAATTGGGTGCAGCCCCAAGGAACTATACAGCCACTCCTCAGTTGTTTGAAACACCAATGGAAGAGCAACCATGTAAGGAACATCAAGCTTCATCAGAGCCTCAACAGCCCTAGGATGATCTTGCCTTGCTGGACCACCAACAAGAGCGAAACCAGTAAGCGACACAACTGAATTCACCATTGGTTTCTTCGTAACTGGATCAACCAAAAATTTCTCTATCGGCCCAGAAAAATCAAGTCCACCAGAAAAAATTGGTATCACCTTAGCTCCTCTAGCCTCTAACTCCATAATCACAGCCACATAGTGACTTTCATCACCGGTTACAATATGACTCCTTTGCAAAATCAGCCCAATAATTGGTGCATTAGGCCCCTTAAGCTTTTCATTAGCATCCCTTCTAGTTCCATACCAATTCAAATACTCCTTCACATCATCATACATACAAGGAGACAAAGGGTGCCAAATTCCAGTATCCAAGAACAGAACTGGATCTGAATAGTCAATCTTTTGGCCTTTCAAGGCAGGCACATAAGAACCAGAAATCATTTTCAAGAAATTCTGCAAGTTATCAGGTGACCCACCAAGCCAAAACTGTAAACTCAAAATATAAAGTCTAGCATCTTGAGCCTTATCACTAGGTAAATACTTCAAAACCTTTGGTAATGTCCTCACTAACTTCAACATACTGTCAGCAAAACCTGCACCTTGTTTCTTTCTTTTGAATAACTGAAAAAATGGACTCTTTGATTGACCCAACTGGGACATACTAAAAGAACCCAGCTTGTTAAGCCTCATTACCTCAGGCATTGAAGGGAAGACCAAAACTGCGTCAAGCCTATCCCTCTCTTTCTCCACTGCAGCCTTGACCTTCAATGCAAGCTCCTCAACAAAAATTAAAGACCCGATAAATATATTTGCGTCTTCAAGATCTTTACAGAAAGTTTTGTACGTATTTTCATCTCGAAGCTCCTCAACTAAGTACCCGACAACCTCAAAAGAAGCACAGTTGGATTGCTTGTTTAAAGAATGAACTGCAGCCGAGAGAGCAGACTGGTATTGAGCTTCAAGCACTACATAGACGATTTTGACAGTGGGGAGATTATCTCTGTTTTCGGGTACAATTCGACGAACTTCTGGAGTGGTTTGAGTGAAGAGACCGTTGCCAACTGCGGCGCATTTTACTTTAATGGGGTATCTTGAGCTGATTTGGTTCGTAGCTTTTCTGGGCAGAAATGAATGAAGAAAGTAGTGTTTCTGAGAGGGTGAAGGGAGTTGGTCTGGCTTTAAAGATGGTAAAGTGAATGGTGAAGATACTAAAAAAGCCATTGCTGGTGAAAATTTACAACAATTTCCAGCAGAGTCCTCTGTTTCTAAATTAGAGAGAAACGAAGAAGAAAGAAAGTAGATAGAGAACCAGAAAAAAATATTGAAAAATTCAGAGCTTCTCTATCGCCGTATTGCAGCTTATGTTTAAGTGCTACTTTTCTCTTCTTTTTTGTGTAGTTAGTGGCCGTGAGTTTATATTTTTCTTGGAAGAGGGGGATTTTTTAGAATTGAAACAGTTGGTTATTATGGTTAGTGGTGGTACGAAGGACACGTGGCGAAATGGGTAGTCAAGGAGTTGCCATGGTTTGTGTCATTTTTGAGGTTGCGTTTGTGTTGGGGATTTTAGAGAGAAGATGAGTGTGTACTAATCAATCTGTGAGCGTTGTAACCGATGGAGTTTCCTGAAATCTGATTGGTTGAGTTGGATTTCCAAAAGCGCCTCAGGGGAAATGAGGTGGATTGTGGATTATGTGAAAAGGAAAGAAGTAAAGGTTTAGTTGGATGCCTAGTTTTAGATTCTTCATTTTGAGTTTGCGTTTGTGTCTGTCAGTGAAAGGAACTGGGATTTTTTTACGTGACACTGACGGGACCAGGTATCCTAATATTTTTGCCGACCCTAATTACTTGAATTATTTATTATTTTAAATTAAATTTATTTTTATAATTTTATGGTATTGATGGCATGATATTTATTAATATTGATTTAATTTTTAATGTATTTTAATTTATTAATTATTTAAGTATTTCACACTCAAAAATACCTATCTAAACTTAAATTTTATTTAATTCATATTTTGTCAAACAGTTATTGGCATTGATAACAACTTTCTTAGTCCGTTTAGAAGTTTTAGTAGGGGGATAATTGATAATAATTATCATTTTACAACCCAATATCAATATTTGGAAGATAAAATATATATTAAAAAGTAGCACAGATGAACAATTGTCCTTGACTTCACTTGAAACACAATCTCAGATATCCGACCACTTTAGCATCATGTTTTTATTCTCAATTTTTCATAATCCAATCCATGACACCTGACACAAATATGAAGGAAATTCTGGGTCACCTGGCTTTCCTGTATGGGGGAATTTCAGTTATCTTTTAAGGCAAGTACTGTGATGCCTTCATAGACAGATAAGCAAATAGGCTTAGGAAGCTGTTTTCCAGTAGTGATATAGTGCTTGCCAATTAATGAGCTTGGCATTATTCCAAATTGTCATTAATCACCTCCAAAACTTACTTAGATTCCCATAACTAGATTATTAAAAGAAAATTTTCGGCCAACAAGCCCCTAAATTTCCATCATTTTGCATTCCACTTTCAAGAATTAAACTTACAGAAATCTACTGCCATGCCAATTCCGATGACAATGCAGCAACACATGCAGTTACTAATATTGATAATTGACAAGAAAATAAGACTCACAAACTTAATGACAGTGTCATTCATTCAACATAGATCATGGATAACACAGCTTGGAGCAAATAAAAGCATATCAAATAATTAAACTGAGAAACATTGCCAATAACCAGTCCACATGAGGCAATGAAATGACTTTCATGAGTGACAACAAAGCCAATCTACTACTGGGACAAATCCACTCTTGAGAACAAATGCTAATTAATTGTGCCAAAATGCAAAAAAAATTAGTTCCACATGTGCAACCAAAATTGAATAATTACTAACGAATTTCCAGTCTGGAGCCCTAAATCTTTTACCCTTTCCAGCACAATGTTTAACACCCAAACTATTCAGATATAATTTTATTAATTAAGTTTCTTCTTTGTTCAGTAATAGAGTTGATTAATGAAGTAAATGATTTTGTGAAGTAAGATTTTATTGGCATTGTCAAGTGTTAGTTTCTATTTTCATGTATTCATCATCTGCTGATGGAAATCAATTATTGGAAGTGCATACAAACGTATATCTAAAGAACAAGGAAAGAAGACTTGGGAGGGAGTATTCGAAGCATGTATTACAATAAATTAGACACATATATACTAAAGTCTAAAATGTACCATGGATAAGGCGCTAGGCATATTAATGAAGTTTTCTAGCATGTAAAAAGTGAAGGGGATATTTATAACATAACAGTAAGCTTACATTTAGATCATTTATATGAACATTTACAAATGTTTCAATGGATGTAATAAAATGTTGTTAATCTTGCAAGTAAATTTTTACTGTGTTCAAATTGATTTTGTTAGCAAATATAAATATTTTTCAGGGTGGCTCTTCAGTTTGTACATGAGATGCAGCAGAGAGCACGTAAGAATTTTGATGCAAGATAGATCTTTACCGGTATTTGGTGTTGGAGTCGTGTTCATTGATGAAAGTGCTTATTATTCAGTTTCTTCTTGTGAAATTGACAAAGCAATCCAAGAGATGAAATTGATGGTATCAGATCTAGCACCGCCAACAAAAGAGTTACATATTGTTCCAATAGAAAGTATCTTCTCTTTGGAACCATCCAATGGAAGTGAGAGACTCAAAAAGTTATTAGATTCTGTTAATGATGCCACTGGGAGAGAAGATCTTCTGCTGCATCTAAGGAAGTTATCTTTGCAGAAGGTTAGGCTCTAGAATTAATGTTTCAAGTTGTTGTCACTCGTACAATCTGCTTTTACTGGTTCTTCTTCAAGCTTTACTCACACATACAAGATCTTTTCTATCTTCTTCATCTGAGGAAGTCATCTTTGCAAAAGGTTAGGCTCTAGAATTAATTTTTCAAGTTGTTGTCACTCGTACAATTTCTGCTTTTACTGGTTCTTCTTCAAGCCGTACTCACACATACAAGATCTTTTCTATCTTCTTCTTCTTCTTCAAGCTGTACTCACACATACAAGATATTTTCTATCTTCTAAGATATTTTCTATCTTCTTCTTCTTCTTCTTCTTCTTCTTCTTCTTCTTCTTCTCTCACAGTTTGCTTCCGAAATGGATACAATAGACTGGTACTAGGAGTTTGCACATCAAAGATTGCTTCCCATGTTATTTCAGCGTCAGTAAAGGTATGTCTTCATCAGTTGTTTGTTGATTGACTTTATTTCTAAAAGCTAAGGATTTATTTTCTATGGAAAATATACCGTATTTTGTTAGTTGAATCTATAAATATTCTCAAGATAAACATTCATAGCCCACCTAGTAAGATGCAAGGTGTCACGGGCCGATTTTCTCCTTGTTGAAAATTGGATTCGTGCGGCACTCACTAGGGCGTTGAACTAATAAGTCAGCCTAAACAAATTTGCACAAAGCAAATACAAGTCGGTTAGTTGTCTACATATATAAACCAATAATTAGAAACAAGCACATATTATATCGCAACACAATTCGAAGCTACATCAATAAAATACGCAACAAGCAAACAAACGACAAATAAGCAATCAATGGGTGTAAAAATATTGAACAAACAAGTATCACAACACATTGAGACAAAGAGCAAACATGTTCTAATAATCAATGGAAGAAACACATTTTTATTAATCCAAGAGCGGAAAAGCATACAGCTGTGCTCCCGGAGAGTTGACGGTCAAGACTCTTATGAGGCTCCTAACCATTCCTCCCCCCTAAAGAGGGTTTTAAGACATTGCAGTTGTGGCACCAAGCTACATTGATACCTCCCGATATGTGGCCATGGACTTACTAGCTGACCTTGGACAAGCAAATGCGGGTGGCCCTTATATTTTCCCTCACCTAGTCTATCAACGTCCTCAACGATTGCATTGTCTTGAAGTCTTCAATCTTCTATTGAAACGACTCTAGTTCTTTGGCTTTCTTGTAGCTGGTTTCTTCTTTATCAAGGCCTTTCCACTTCACGATAAACTTTTTATAGTGTAGTCTCCTTCCCCCGTTCACTTGTCTCTCTATTAAAATTTCTTTAACTTTTTTGATAGTCTTCTTCCGTGGATACTCATTGATCTTTTCTCTTTCTGGTTGGTTGGCGCAAAATCCTCCTTGTCAGCGTGGTATGGCTTCAATATATTAACATGAAAGACCGGATGCATTTTTATCTAGGCTGACATCTCGACCTTGTATGAAGTCTTCCTTACTTTAGTAATGACTGGAACTGGACCTTCATACTTCCGCACTAGTCTCTAGTCTTAGCTCCCTCAGAAGCGGATCTATTCTGGAATCAACTTAATTAACACTAAGTCTTCAGGCTTGAACTCGAGCGGTCTTATACTTTTGTCTGCCCATTTCTTCATCCTAGCAACGACTTTCTCCAGATATGCTCGAGCTATTTCGGCGTTAATTCTCAATTCCTTGGTGAAATTAAAGGCCTGAGGGACGTTTCCCTTATACTCTGTGACTATATGAGGTAGAAGTGGTTGTTGTCCCATTACTACTTCAAATGAGCTTCGGTTTGTTGATGAGCTCTTCCTTGCATTGAAGTAAAACTGTGCTACATTTAGTAATTGTGTCCAATTCTTCTGGTTGGCATTTATGAAATGACACAAATACTCTTCTAGCTTCTGTGGCTAATAATACCCTTACTTTATAAGGCGTATATTCTCTGCCATCTTGGATGACCTGTTCAAAAGGTGTCATGACACTCCTTCATAAGAGTTCTTTGCAGATCTTCAATTTTTGGAATGTATAAGCTGCTGTATTTTGTCCACAATAGCCCGTCTTCCATCTAAAATCGGTGAGTTTTTCCTTCTTCTATTAACTTTACGATCGCCCGAGAATTTAGATTATTCTTTAAGTTTTTCCTGATGCATTTCCGGAGTGGTATCAAAATAGTGGTAGCTGACATGGTCGCCATCCTCTTTAAACTCGCGACCTTTAACTTGCGACTTAGAGCATCCGCCACTTTATTCAAGTTTCTGGCCTTATGTTCGAAGTAAAGGTTGAATTCAGAAAGGAACTCCTGCCATAGAGCTTGTTTTGGGATCAACTTTGGCTACTTAAGGAAGTGGCTAACAACTGTATTATTTTTTTTAACCCAAACTTAGATTCTAGTAGATAATGCCTCCATACCCGTAAATAATGTAACATCGCTAAGAGTTCATTTTCTTGAACAGTGTACTTCCACTCCGGTTTTGATAGTTTTCTACTCTTGTAAGCTACTAGGTGGCCCTCTTGCAATAAAACTCCCCTCAATGCGAAGTTAGATGCATCGGTCTGCATCTCAAATGGCTTGGTTATATGCGGAAGATTAAGAACCAGATCTTTCACCATTGCTTCCTTCAGGCTGTCAAAGGACCGGATCTTTTACCATTGCTTCCTTCAGGCTGTCAAAGGCTCTTCTACATTGCTCTGACCATTCCCAAGTTACATTTTTCTTCAACAGCTCGGTTAATGGTGCAGCTTTTTTTAAGTACCCTTTTATAAGCTGTCGGTAACAATTAGCTAATCTAAGGAAGGATCGTAGCTCCTTTATGCTTGTCAGAGTCTTCCAGTCTTGGATAGCCTTCACCTTCCCTAAATCTATTCGTATACAACATTGTTCTATCACATGGCCAAGGAATTTGATGAACTTCTGGGCAAACAAACACTTCTCTTTCTTCAAAAAGAGTTTATTGTCCTTTAACTTCTAAAATACCCTAGCTAAATGTTCCTTGTGTTCTTCCAAAGTTTTACTGTAAACCATGAAGTCATCAATATACATTATTACAAACTTATATAAATATTCGTGAAATACATCATTCATTAATATGCAGAAGGTTGCAGGAGTGTTGGTTAACCCGAACAGTATCGTTAGAAACTCATACAATCTAAATCGGGTGACGTATGTGGTTTTGACCTTATCTCCCTCGGCAATCCTCATTTGATGGTAGCCAAACCGCAAATCTAGCTTTGTGAAGTATTTTGCCGAGCTTAGCTGATCAAATAAGTCTACTATTAACAGAATGAGATAGGTATTACAGACCGTCAATTTGTTGAAAGCTCTATAGTCGATACATAACTATAAGCTCCCATTTTGCTTTTGACGATCTGATGAAGCCAGCCTCTAATAGTTTATCTAATTAATTTTGAAATTCGGCTAGTTCTGGTAGAGCCATTTTGTAAGGGGCATGCGAAGGCGGTTTTGGCCCCGGGCACTAGTTTAATCTGGTGATTAATGCTCTTCTTGGTGGTAAGGTCTTGGGCAGTTGATCTGGTATCATATTGGCAAACTTCTTCAACACACTTGTAATCTCTGATGGGGTCGGCTCTCCTTCCCTCTCCTCCATTGAAGTCAGAATATTAATGAAGGAGGGTTCTCCTCTCTTAATCCCTTTCTTTAATTGAAGAGAGGATAAGATTTTTGCTTCTGTCGCTTGCTTGACCTTGGTCGACACCATCACGGGCCTTTCTCCCATGATCAACAAACTACAGGCAGATGAGATTAGGATTGCACCATTCTCCAACAAGAAGTCAATTTCCAAGACAACATCAAAGTTATCTATCTGCATGGCCACAAGTTCCACTTGACCTTCCCAAGTGCCGATCTTCATCCCCACTTGCTTCGCCAACCCGCTCGTAGGTAAGGTTTTAGAGTTGATCATTTTCATGCGGCTAGTATCCTCTTTGAGCTTTAGCCTAAGTCACTTTGGTTCTAAAGCAGAAATGAGGTTATGAGTTGCCCATGTGTTCACCACAACACTTTTTACCATAATTTCATTAATTAGGGCTTCCACGTACAAAAGGCCATTTCCTATAGCCTTTATGCCCTCAGATTGCTTCTTTAAGGAATTCAACATCCTTAGTGCCACCATGTGACCAGTTTCTTCTATCTTCTGATACCTTTAAATGCCTCTTGCAGTTGATCTTCAACTGTCATGGCATATAGTCTTATCTTTTTAAGGCACTTTGAGGCTCTATACGGGCCATTGTATAGCCAACATCCAAACAACCTTTTTCCTGCTTCCCCACTATTGGAAAATGTTAGCTTTTTCGAGTAGTTTAATTCAGCCCTCTTGGTTGCTCCCCCACCTTTGTTGGGGCCCCAATTCTTGAACTTTTTATTCCAATTATCGTTCCCTCCTAACATGAGTAGCGGCCCCTTTGATTGTGGACTCTTATGTAAGTAATCTGACAGTCGTTCAGTAGCTACTTGTGTGGATGAGAGATTTTGCACACTTTGTCGCTGGATCTCATTTCGAGCCTAAGGTCAAAGGCATTCAATGAAGTAGAACAATTGATCTTGCTCGGACATATCTCAAATATCTAACATCAAACCGAGATTTTCTTCACATACTCGCGGACTGTCTCAGTTTGGGTCAACTCACATAGTTGCCTCCCAGTAAGATACGTCACATTCTCAGAGAGGAATTGGTTCTTCAACTCTAGTTTCAGGTCTTTTCAGCTGTCAATTGTGCATTGTCCATCTTCGATATCTTGATATTTTATCTTCCACTATAACTTGGCATCCCCGGACAAGTACATGGATGCCATGATCATCTTGATGTCTTCAAAATTTGCCTTTACAACCCGAAAGTATTGTTTGATATTAAACAAAAAGTTCTCGAGTCTTTGGCATCTCGAGCCCCTTATACTGTTTTGGTTTTAGAACCTTTAGTTGGCTATATTTGGAGCTTGGTGCGGTTCCTGAATGAGTTGCAAAAGCAAGGGCAGCGAGGTTTATCCTTGTGTCCACTTCTATTAATTGTTCCCGTAGCACACCCACCTCACCGCAACACTCCTCCGCAATCTCGGATATAGTCGCTTGCTCATCTACTTGTTGTGTTTCCAATTCTTCAAGATGTCCCCCACCGAATGACTCAGTACTAAAGCTAGTAACTTTTGATTCTAGTACACTTACTCGATAACCCAATGACTCTAGAATTTTAATAGTTTGTCTTATGTCTTTGGCATCAGGCGAGCCCACTCTCCTCTGTGCCACCTCTAAAGCTATTTGACATTTCTCTAACTCTGCCTATTTTCTTTCGAGAGCATCCAATAGGGCTATTTTTGAGGAGTTAGCTTTTGTAAACATCGTTATTACAACTATATGCTCTGATACCAACTGTCACAGGCTGATTTCTCCTAATCGAAAATTGGATATGTGATGCACTCATTAGGGCATTGAGCTAGTAAGTCAGCTTAAACAAGTCTGCACAAAGCAAACACAAGTCAGTTAGTTATCTACGAATGTAAACCAATAATCGAAAACAAACACATATTATATCGCAACACAATTCGAGACTACATCAATAAAATACGCAACAAGCAAATAAGTGATAAACAAGCAATCAATAGGCGTACATGCATTGAACAAACAAGCATCACAACACATTGAGATAAGGAGCAAACAAGTTCTAACAATTAATGCAAGCAACACATTTTTATTAATCCAAGAGCAGAGGAGTACACAGTTGTGCCCTTAGAGAGTTGATGGTCAAAGCCCTTATGAGATACCTAGCCATCCCCCTTTAAAGAGCATTTTGAGACATTGCAGATGTGGCATCAAGCCACATTGTTATCTCTCGATATGCGACCATGAGCTTACTAGCTGGCCTTGGACAAGCAAATGCGGGTGACCCTTACATAAGGCATAGTAAATAACTATGAAAAAATTGTCGTGCCTTTGACACTTTAAACTTATTTAAGATTGTGGTGCTACTTTAAAAGCACAACAATTAATGTGTTTGGTAAATACTAATTTTTTTTTTTGTAGGAATCCTTATGTTTTTTTCACTTATATTTGATATTTAGTGATTTCATTTCACAATAACTGTAGCTTTAAAACCACAGTACCTTTTTCCCAAACATGGCCTTAGACTAACTTTAAATTGTGACCTTAGGTATTTTTAATTAAAGTTTAATCATGATAGTTTGAACCATTGATGTTTAAATTATTCTAAGAACTGAAATCATGTGTATTATGTCTCATTGTTTTGGTAGGAATAAAGTGTAATATGTTTCTTATTAAAAACAATGAAAACGTTCTCAAGCCATAGTTACTTGAGGGAACCACCTTCAATATGGTTACTTAAGTGTTTGGTCTATGGAACATCATTTGTTAAACCCGAGAAACATGTATTTTGAGCCTGTTTTGACTGGTAATGCAGTTTATAGATCCTTAAAAACAGTCAATTAAGATGGCATTTGAACAATGCATAAACTTTTGGGTTAAAGTGAGAGGCAAAACATATGGGATGCGGTGACATATTCTTTTGTCAAATGTAATGTTCTTTTATGCTTTTTTCCAACTATGATTATAAACTGCTAATATCCCATCGGAAGTTATTGTATATCTGCAGTTTTATTATTCCATGTCGTAGTTGTGATTTTTTGTTATATTCCTTTAACAGGGTAAAAGCTATTCTTTACCAGCAGATATACAATATGCTGATGCAAGGTGGATGATTCCAGTAGTTCTTCCTCTTCATGATTGTTTCACTCAAGAGTTCAATATATTTTGCCAACTCGATAGGTATATGATTTCTATTGCTATCAGTTTATAATCATATGACCCTTTTACTTCACAATATTCTTTGTATAACTGCAAGTTAACCAATTATGTTTTCATCTTTTCATTTGAGTTTTTTTTAGTTTATTTTTTTTTTAAGAAATACAATTATGGTAGGTTTGATGGAATAATCAAATTTATTACTGAATGATGGATCTGATCTCATGGCAGGGCAGTCTAAAGACTGTGGAGTTTCTTAAGAAGTCTCACTCTGGTATTAATGGCTTGGTATCATCATTTGTGAAACTATTACTGGTAAAAATTGAAAAAATCTGTAAAGTGTTTGTTTGTATTTAAATAAAATTAAGAATTCTGACAAAGAGAAAGAGAAATAAAAATTGATAGAGAAAATTTAATTATTCTATTTCTTTTATTTTTCTATTCTAATTCAATACACACAATTGCTATATACTTATACAAGGAAATGATCTTTCCAAAAGATTAAACTAACTCAATTAACTAGATTATATTTGTTAACTATGTTGTTTGTTAACAATATACAATTGTATGAATAACTGAATTCCTCTAACTCATCACTAGCTTAACAACTCTACAGCTAACTTCAATTTACAAACTAATTCTTTCAGCTCAGCAACTCTGTTATTCTCAGCTTAGCAACTCAGCTCAGCTACTTTGTTCTTCTTAGCTCAACAACTCTGTTCTTTTCAGCTTAGCTTTGTACTCCTATCATCTCCCCCAAGCTCAAGGCCTTTGAAAGACATGAAGCTTGCTATGAAAGAAGTGGAAATGAAAGAAGGTTTGTAAATATGTTAGCCACTTGATGAGCAGTGGGAACATAGCGAATTTCGAGCTCTTTATGAAGAATTTTATCACTGATGTATTGAATGTCCAACTCAATGTGTTTTGTTTAAGCATGAAACATAGGATTTTGAGCCAAGGCAGTTGCACTCTGATTATCACACCAAAGAATAGGCAAAGTAGAAAATAGATGCAACCCATGAAGGAGAGAGACAATCTAAGAGATTTCAGAACAAGTAGTAGCCAAGGACCTATACTCAGATTCAATATTGGAACGAGACACAACTTATTGTTTCTTTGAACATCATGAGACTAAATTTCCACCAAAGTATACGTCATAGCCACCAACAGATTTTTGATCATCCAAGTCACATGCCCAATCAACATCATCAAAATAAACAATGCCAAAGTCACCACCAGAAGTAAACTGCAAGCTATAGGAGCTAGTAGCCTATAAATACCTAACTAATCTTTTACAAGCCTACCAATGATGGTTAGTAGGAGAGGCCAAAAACTTACTCAATTTGTTGACTGAAAATGAAATTTTAGGTTTAGTTAAAGTAAGATACTACAACCCCCTAATGATACTTTGATAAAAAGAGACATTAGAAAGGGGTTCACCAACATCCTTGGCTAGTTTAGTACCAAAAACTATTGGAGTATCACACAATTTGCAATATATCATTTTTGTTTTAGAAAGCAATTTCTAAATATATTTAGTTTGAGACAAATGATTTCCATTGCCAGTATGAGTAACTTCAATGCTAAGAAAATACCCAATTAAGCCAATATTTTTAAGAGTAAAGGCTTGAATAAGTTGTAAAATGAAAGCCTTAGTTATGAACCTGTTGTGTATTTAATGAAGAAAGAAATATCAATCTTGAAATTTAAGAATCCCCATTATAACATAGTACTTTTAACT
Organism: Cedrela odorata; assembly: GCA_035584115.1. Classification (NCBI taxonomy): domain Eukaryota; kingdom Viridiplantae; phylum Streptophyta; class Magnoliopsida; order Sapindales; family Meliaceae; genus Cedrela; species Cedrela odorata. The sequence continues at coordinate 8,241,029 of JAXCLQ010000015.1, forward strand.
TTATCATACCAGGCTCTTTAAGCCTGTTTAAGACCATAAAGTACTTTGTTTAATTTACACATGTGAGTATGATACTTCTCATTAATGAAACCCTTAGGTTGATGCACGTACACAACTTTAAAGAGAGTACCATTAAGAAAGGCATTATTAATATTCACTTGCCTTATGGACTAGCCATGCATAACAGTTATATTGAGTATTAATATGAAAGTAAAAGCCTTGACCACATGACTGAATGTATCAAAGAAATCCACCCATGGAGTTTGACGAAAGCCTTTGGCAACAAGCTTGGCTTTATGCTTGGAAATGTTACCATCAGAATTGTATTTTGTTCGAAATACCCACTTGTTACCAACATCAGTGTGCTCAGGAGAAAAATGGACTAAATCCCAAGTATGATTTCTCTATAATGCAACAAACTCTTCATTCATTGCATCTTTTCATACTAGAATTTGCAATACTCTTTTAGCAAAATAAGGTTCAACAGGTATGTTATCTACAATATAGGCTTTTGGCTTCTAAATTCCATTCTTAGATCTTGTTACTATGGGATGCATATTTTGTTAGGAAATAGGAGGAACAGGATCTTTCAAAAGGAACCTGAGTTTGAGTGGTGTTGTGTAAAGAGAATACCTGATCTTGTGAACTGATGCTAGCTGAAGAGGGAGAAGGAGATGAAGAAATAGTTGTAGATGTAGAATGTAACATAAATGTTGAAGAAGAGGAATATGAGAAGAAAATCTTGTTAAGGAAGGTAGAGGAGTAGATGATGGAAATAAGGAAAGATATGGAAAGGACAGTTCATCAAATATTACATGCTTGACAATGTAAATATTTCTAGATGGATGTAAGTGTCTATAACCTTTATTCATAGGATAATGTCCAAGAAAAACACATTTGGTTGAATGAAGACTCAGTTTTTGATTATTGTAACTTCTCAAATATGGAAAGTATGCATAACCAAATACCTTAAACCTAGAGTAATCAGGTAAATGATGAAACAACTTCTGAAAAAAAAAAGTATTATTTAAAATGGTGTGAGAATTTTGTTGATAAGATAAATAGAAGTATAAAAAAATATTCCACCAAAATGAAAGAGGTAAGGAAGCTTGAGAAAGTAAGATTAACCCCGTGTCTGAGATAGTTATGTGTTTTTTTCCACAACACCATTCTAGTGATGTGTATAAGGGTAAGTTAACCTGTGTTGTATCCCATTTTCTTGTAGACTTGAAGGCAATGAATTCCCTACCTAAATCAGATTATAGAGATTTTATTAAGGTCTCAAGTTGGTTTTCAATGAGAGTCTTGAAATGTTTGAAGGTGGCAAGTGTTTCAGACTTCAGTTTTGAAAGAAAAATCCATGTATATCGACCATAATCATCTACAATGCTAAAGTAGTATATGAAGCCATCAATTGAAATGGTTGCTAAAGGCTCCCACAGATTGACATAAAGTAACTCTAAAAACTTTCTACTTTTAACACATGAATTAGGAAAGTGCAATCTATTACTCTTTCCATACTAATAGGGATTACAAAATTGAGGAACTAAATTTATATTTATATTAAAAGCTTGTAAGCTTCCTTTTGATACTGACATTCAAAAGGAAGCTTACAAGCTTTTAATATGAGCTGAAGTGCTCTGGAGTTTGGATGACCAAATCTTTGATGTATAATATTAACAGAGACTTAAATAGAAGAGTTACTGACATTCAAACATGAATAAGCATTGTTTTTACATTTGCTACAAGTTTTATTTGAGAAAGAACTTAATGAAGACAATATTGATAATGATCATGTGTTTTAAACTGAGAAAAGAAAGAAACAAATTGAGTGTTTGAAGATGACTTGAGTTACAGCTTATATAGGCCTTTGGAAACAATTCTCCTCAGCAACACAATCTTCATTCTCTTGTCCTTAATAAAACACAAATCACCACAAAACTCAATTATAATATCATTATAAGTAGTTAATCTAAAAATGTTGATTAGATTCTTAGTAATCTCAGGCACACAAACATATTGTTCAGTTTAATAAACAAGCAAAACCCAGTTAAACCAACATATTTCTTGAAACAAAATGAAGTATTACTAGTATGTGTGATAAGTAAACCGTCACCATTTCTAACAATTAATCTATCATTACCAGTAAATTTACCTTGTATAGCCATATTTTTTAGATTGTTGGTTAAATGATGAATGGCACCACTATTCAAATACTATCGTGCATCAGCTTCACCCTTATCCTAATCATTTGAAACATATGTTGTCTTGTTGGATTGATTGCTTCCTTTGTTGAAAGACTGAGATCCTTATTGTTAAGAAGAACCTTAAGGTTGAGCCACATAATACTTGTTAAATCTATGAAAATAAATGTTAGCAGTATGACTAGTTTTATTATAGATTTGACATATCAATTTAGAATTTCCTTTTCCAAGTGTCCATAATCTTCTATTTTGAACTGCTATTCCAATTGAATTAGCTCAACCTCTTCCATTTGAACAATTATTTCTAGCGTTAAATGCTTCATGACCTCCTCATTTCTTCTGAAATCCTCTGGCTTGTGAATAATTTGCTGAGAAATGTCCATGTGTTGTTACAACATTACTTGAATTTTACTGTTGAATCCTACACTCATAAGTTACAACAAATGAGTAGACCTCAAACATACTCAATGATTCACTTCTGCTAGTTATATTGACTACAACATGATAATAATCAGGACCTAAACCTCTAAGCAAGTAAAGTATAAAATCATCATCTGATAGTGGACTTCCTACTGCTATTAGATGATCTGCAATACTTTTCATTTTACTCATTGGCAATCCTTCTTTCTTTGTAGTTTGAAGCTGAAACCTAAGTTGAAGAATTTGAGCTATAGATTGAGAACCAAATTATTTTGAAAGAGCCTTTAGACTTCAAGTGATGTTTTGCAGCTAATTACTAAACCAATTATTGATTCGCTCATTAAGGACATCAACCATCCAAGAAGAAGTTGATCTTGCCTCTTCCAAAGTATATATTTTGGATTCTCAATGAATGAGTCTTCATTTGTTCTTGATCTGAATCTACGATGACAAGAATGTCCTTCAGTTATGAAATTTTCCAGTCCATTACCTCTTATAGAAGGCAATACTTGCAATTTCCAAGAAAGATACTTTGCTCCATCAAGCTTGATTGGTACCATAAACGAAAAGGTTGTATTTGCAGTTGAAATACAAAGATTGGCACAGGCCATTAGGCTCTGATACCATGAAAGAATCTGTAAAGAGTTTGTTTATATTGAAAGAAAATCAAGAATTCCGAGAAAGAGAAAGAGAGAAATAGAAATTGAGAGAGAAAATTTTATTATTCTATTTCTTGTATTTTTCTATTCTAATTTAATAAACACAAGGAAGTGATATTTTCATAAGATTAAACTAACTCAATTAACTAGATTATATTTGTTAACATTATACAGCCATTTGTTAACAATATACATCTAGATGAATAACTGAATTCCTTCAGCTCAGCACCAGCTCAGCATCTCTGTAACTAACTTGATTTTACAAACTAATTCCTCCAGCTAAGCACCAAGCTCAGCAGCTCAGCTCAACAACTCTGTAACTAACTTGATTTTGCAAACTAATTTCTCTAGCTCAGCGCTAAGCTCAGCAACTCAGCTCTGCTACTCTGTTCTTAGTTCGGTAACTCTGTTCTTCTCAGTTCAACTCTGTACTCCTATCAAAAATTGGGTCTGGAATTTTCAGATTTTGTCCATAAGTTCAATGTCCGTGTTTTTGTGTGTTTTTGTTGGCATTTTTTGTATGAAAAATAACCTTAAATGAAAGAAAAGTTCACATGCACCTGACACACGCCTACAAACATGAAGAGGAGAAATAGAAGAGTTCACTATGCACTTTGCTGTAATTGTATGTCATCAGATTTTGGAGGATTGATAAGCACAGGCAGAGGGCTGCCTCCTATTTTGAAGCCCAAAGTTGCCATAGGACCAAAGTTCTGTTGATGAGACATGTAGAAGTAGGTTTACCATTTTTTCTCGAGAAGTTTGAAATATTGGTTTTAGCACTTGAGATAAATTAAGGTGTTTGCTTGTTATTTGCATAGACTTTTTATTTTTTTTAATTTTTTTTTTGGGTTTTCACTAAGAGAACTTCAATTTTCAGATTTCTCAAAATTATTGATGTCACTGAGCGTCCTTATTTTTATTTCCAAAACAATCATGGATTTGCAAGCCACTAATGGAATTTTATTTTTTCTGGAAGAGAACCCTTCTCGAGAGTGAACAATTGTGAGAACAGCTGGAAAGCTAACTCCGTTTCACTTCAACAAGATTCCCGAACTAAATGATTAGTGTTCCTTTAGCATCCCGAAGGCGTCAGAAGAGATTCAATCTAAAGCCTTGCGAATTTATTTCCTCAGAATCATTTGCTATAGCCTACTCAACAAATCATAATTGACAATTTAAGCAGTCTTGAGAGTTGCAAAAACTACGATACTTTTAGTGCTGCCTGTTGTTCTAGTTGCCAATTTCAGATATTTCCCAATGATCACTCATCCATGGAGCATTTTTATTAGCTTCTACCAGAGCCACTAGTTGCCAGAGCAAAGTATGGTAGCGATAGAAACGTCAATTTCAGTCTGCTAAAGTGAGAATTAACAATTATAACCAGCACAACACCTAGGATATTTTCCAAAGATCTCTCTTTTGAATCACTACTATCAGCTGTAAACTGGTGATCTATGATAGACTGATAGTTATCAAGCATCCTTACTAACTTCCAAAATTTATAACCCTTTTATTTTTTCCTGCTTTCAGGAAGCAAATACAAGACTGCTTACTTTCAGATAGTGACGATGAAACTTAAGTTGTCTTCCCTGTCCTTGAGGTCCTCTTTTTCGGTGTTGGGAGCTCTTGGAAGTTTTTGCCGGAGAGAACAGTTTCAGAATGACGGCTTTGACCGCAGCCAGCCATGACCACAAAGTAGTTGGTTCCCTTGCCATCACCAATTACCTTAGATAATTGATACTAGTCTTGTAATTCATTTCAAGGAGTGAACAAAATAAGGATTTACATCTGTTGTATTAAATCAGAAAAGCTTTTAAGGATCAACTCAATTTTTCTTTTATCAGTACTGAACAATAGCAATAGCTGATTTTTTGCCAATTATTGTGATGAGGTCTTGAATTTTTCTTGCCTGTATAGTTGATTTTTTGTGGCGCAGTAAATAGGATATAACAAATGTTTCTTGGTTAGCATCCGTTCTGTCACAAAATACACTTGAGTCAGTATCATTTAATTACTGACATAGGTAAAGAAAATTAACCACATCAATCATAATTATGTATTGTAGCGTAAGCTCATTAACAACTCATTTTCCTGACAAATAATGCATTAACATCAAAAGGGCAGAAGTTTAATGAACAGCAGAGTGGTGCAGTAAGTTGTTAGGTTTATGTACTAAAAAGAATGCATCACAAACAATATCTAAATTCAAGAAGAAATTTGGGAAAAGAATTCCTCCAGCTGATTCTCGCTCATCAACACACCAAGTTTCTCGGTAAAAACGGCATTGATCAATTAGATCCAACATTTCTTGACACCTTGGCTGCACCGCTTTCAATGTACTTATTTAAGTTGTGCAGTCTTATCTGCACGGTAGACACAGGTAACGACCAAAATAAGATCCAAGTTTAAAAATCTTATAGGTGTCACTTAGAAAAGAAGTTCAACTGTACCTCAAAAATTAAATGAACTTATGCAGAGCCAAACAAATATGTGGGGGAATGGAGAAGATGGTGAGAGGAAATTTAGTTATTAGAGAGAGAGAGTAATGGATTTAAGTAGTTAATTCCACCACAAATATCTTCCTTGTCAGTAATTGAATAGAAGGAATATGATACTGAAACTTACTCTTTCATTTAATACTTATTCAACTTATTCATATTGTGAATTAGGTGGGAACCTGACTGACACCCCTACAACAGAAAAAGTCGGTCAATAAATTTAACAAATGAATTTCACGACTACAAAAAAGTTCCTCTCTCTGTTTCAGGTACATATGAATCCATGCACACAAACACAAACGCACTAACTTACAAACTTTTTCCCCTTCGTTATAATTATTTAATGGGGTAAATTCAATTGACCGTTCTCTCTCATTCCAATTTCCTATTCTATCAATTCAAATTGGATCATTCCCTTAAGCCCATAAATCGATGATGATGTTTCTAATCCTTTGTATGTGTTACAAATGCTCTCTTTAGCTTGATGGTGTTAAAATGGCACTTCTCTCCAAACTAAAGTAGTCCAATTCTAATGTTTATTTATAAGCAAAACTGGCTACTATCAACGCCGATCAATGCTCTATGTATGGCTAATCTTCTGAAAGGCAATACGTAATATTTCAGGGGTAGGTTAACTTTGTATCAGATGTCACAATGAAAACAGACCACCAGTAGCTTTAAGACTCATAGCCAAGATCTATACAAGAGCAAAGTGTTACTTCAGCAACTATGGGTTCATATGCAGGAGGCTGAGCAATCCAATTCCCAGCAGAATCTTTCACACGTCTTCTATCAGATGCAAAGTAACGAAGGAATATTGGAGCATGCATGATGCGGAAGAACATGATGCCAAGAAAAGCAATTTCGTATCACCAAAAACATATAATCTTATTTTTAGGTTTTAGATTATGCCTATATTGATCAAAAAGTGAAGCATAGTTATGCACAGGTGATAAAAATAAATCACAACTGAATGATAAAAGCAGAGGGTCTATCTAATAATGGTACAATACCTAAACAGTCAGATAACTGCAAATAAAGAGCATTTGGTAAAAATAATATTATAGCTTCATGAGAATGCTTGTAGAGTATATTACAAGAAATTCAATATTGCAATAACTGTTTCCATCATTAAATAAATTGTAAAGCAAACCTCTCCCCATATCTAATGTGGGCAGAATTTGAACCTCAAATATCTTGTACCACTCCGAGAGAGCTTACCAATTGAACCAAAACCAACTAGTACCCACCAATATTGTAATTATAAAGATGGTCAAATAAACAAGAAGCAATTTTAGAAATGTAAGATTGTTTATTCAAAAAGCAAATGAAGTATAGGATTCCCTTAAAATCGGGATGGATGTTGAACAGACACCTCAACTATTGTTTATTCAAAAAGCAAATGAAGTGTGGGATTCCCTTAAAATCAGGATGGATGTTGAACAGACACCTCAACTATCAAATGGAATAAGTAAAATTAGCAAAGAATTGAGTGACCAAATGGCTAATTCGTGAATTTGCCAAGTACACACAACGGCATCATAGTCTTGTCTAATGATCAAACAAATAAGTAAATAAAATCTTGTAATGGGTAACCGGGTCGTTCTCAATTACGATAGCACCGCCCTTATAAATTTTTGTTATGTTTAATATTTTGAGAAAACTGGACGCCTCCTCACCTATTTCGCCCAATAACAAAGAGATACTCTTTCTATGTTGTTGTTTTATTCAAACTTAACTGGCTCAGAATTATACGAAAATTCATAACAATTCTGCTTGTCATTATCTTAGAGTCAACCATTCAACGTCATGGAAGTGGCAGCAAAATATCATTTTATAGCATTGAACACTGCCCCCGTGAGTCTCCTTTATTTCCTTATTCATAGGAAGCAGAATATGCTTCGACAGGAAGAATTACATAAAACGAGAACAAGAAAAAGTAATGTGAAAGACAAAACAACTGAAATTGTAAACTGAAAAAGCAAACGAAAATTGAAAGCCCAGAAAGAAACAAAAGCAAGAAAGAAAGCTGAAATTGGCGAAGGAAAATGAGAACAAACATGCCTGTTTCTTCTCATTAGAAATGAACACCACAGAAAGATCTGATCCGTCTGCCTCAGTTGTTCCATATCAATCTTGGCCAGACATTTAATATATTGAGTTGGACGAAACACATATTTTCGATTTCTATTATTTCTTTTGGGTCAAGCTTGTAACATTAATAGTTTTATTATTATTATTATTTTTATTATATTATATGTTTATTTACTATTATTATTTTGGTTAGCGGAGGACATTGAAGTTAGAATCGTGAGAGGAGGGCAATTGAAATTGAAAGAGGACAAGTGTGTATTGCAGGCAAAAACGTAGCATGAATGTGAGAAATCATGGGGTTATGTATTGGTAGCTTATTGCATTGAGAATGCATAGAATGACAAATGACTATTAGCAAAATTCATTCTTTTTATATTTGATTTTGAGTGCAAAACAAAACAAAAAAACAGAAAGAACAGTATTGTTTGTTTTATTTCTTCTCAATCTGAGAAGCTAGCAAAGAGATTTTTTATTCATTTGTAAAGCTAATTTTTGTAAGTCTATGTTTTTATTTCCCCTATTTTGCTTTTTGCATAAATTTCTTTGTAATTTTTATAAAAGCTTATAATTATTTATTAATAATGTTATAAATGATATATATATATATTAATTATTTTAATTTGTTATAATTCTTGTTTTTAATTGTTTAGTTGAAAAGGAAATTAATGAAATTTTATTTTGTAATAATTTGTTTACTATAAATTTTAAATATATTAGTAAATCGAAATTTTTATATTGTATTGTGCAACATTTTTTTAAAAAAATATTTTTTGGAGGTTTTATTGCATTTATGTATGTGTGCGTGTATATATATACATACATTTATATATTAAAGTTTTAATGGGTGTATATATATTTGATTTTAGTGATTAAGATAAAATGATATTTTTATTAAATATTTTATGGGAGATGGTTTGCTGTGAACATGTATATATATATGTGTGTGTGTGAAAATGTGTGTGTATATATATGTGTGTGTGTGTGGTATATATAATTTTGTTTATTTTTGCCGTTATGATTAGTTTATAATAATATTACCAAATACATTGGGAGAATTTATTTTATTATCCTTAAAGGTATGTTTAATTTTTTAAAAATTATAGATTGTGAAATTGTTGTAAGTGGAGAATTTAATTGCTATCATTTGGATTATAAAAATGTTATTATTAATTTTATTTAGTAGGTGATTTTAAAAAGGAAGATAAGTCAACGAAGGAATAAAATAACCGATTATTTGAATTTCAAGATAAGTGATTATATGCAATTGAAACAACTTTGGTTTAAAAACTGAAAAATAAAATATTTATTTTATTTAAAATTCAAGTACATACGTATGAAAATTTTTAATATATGTATGTGTCGACACAATTAATTATTTGCACGAATTCAACGTAACTATTCAAGATGAATGAAACTAATTTTTCATAATTTTATTGAAAAATTTAAAATATTATTGTTTTTATTATTTGAGTAATATATTGAATTTAAAATTTTATGGTCATGTTTGGTTAAACTTCAGTGACTTTGAATGTGATTTCTGTTTTGTAGTGGAAGTCTATAAATAAGAATCAAGTAAGAGGACAATTGGTGAAAATAATGCTCTAGAAGTACGCATTATATCAATTATTTATAGTAAAATGACATTTATTTTGTTTATCTTATTTGAAAGTAAAATTTTGAAATTTCTTATATATTTATTATTAACGTGTTAGTGAAATTTGAAAATTTATTATATTTGTCCATTTGAAAAATATCATTTACTTATTAATATCTACTGGACATTAAAGTTCACTCCTATTTTTCAGGTTTGGATAAGATTGAAGACGAGTAGTTGGAACCGACTTGAGGTTTTCTATATAGAGAATTTTTTTGCTATATTTTTGTATGTGTAATTATGATAATACAATTTATATAATTATAAATTAATGGATAACAACTTAAACTTTAAATGATGATTATATTTTGATGTTGAGATGAAATTATTGAATTTGAACATATTTTTAAAAGTGTTTAATTTTTTAATTTTTTAATTTTTTTTTATAGATTTTAGTTATTGAGAAATATTCATTTTATTTAAGGAAATTTTGTGGAAATTTTCAGTGTGAGAAGGTAGGGCGTTAAAAAGCTTGTCCCTGAAACACATAAGCAATAACAAGCAATAACAGGATCACCATTTTCGGACTCCGACTTATATTTAATTAATTGCCAGATGAAATAATTGGAAAAATTTAATAATATATCAAATTTATTTAAACTTATATTTAATTAATAAAAGAATATGATCTTTAGCCATCATTATTGACTTATTAAACTTTTATCATATATGCAATTTAAATATACAATAATTCTGAAATTTATTTGAATAATTTCATTTTACTCCTTAAGATTTTTACATCTGAGTGATTTATTTTCAAAATATCAAAGAATTAAATAGCAATCATAAGACGACTCTAATAATAAATCTAAATTCTCAAAATAGAATTCTTTAATAATTAGATGACAACTCAAAGATCAATGATAAGGTAAATAATATGGAAATTTTATATTACTAGCTATATAGTAGGGTAGGGTAGAAGCATTAATTAATTTTATACGACATTAAAAATGCACAGTTGAAAATCATTATACATTGAGAGAAATTCAAAAACATACACGATAAGGTTTATCTTTTATCATTACAATTCACAAAGACAAAAAGGCACACATGCAATATGATGGATGCATCACACTTGTATTTATAACATTAACAAATTAAGACTTCCTTACAAACCACAGTACTAGCTTGACCTGGATAAATACTTTTTCTTGTTCTGCAAATATTATTTGTCTGAATCACCACCATGAACATAGATATCTGCAATATTTAGGAAAAACGAATTAAGTATTTTACCAACCCTTGGGAAATCTTGGCAGTTTTTCTTGTATATGAATTGAAAAAACAAATGTTTGAGAAAATCATATGATATTTTATCATTTACCAAAAATAATTTGTTAAACGCTGGATTTCTAAACATACCAAACTCATTCAAATTTATTAAACAACAAAAGATTTAAAAGCAGGCAGCATTGCAATTTAGAAAGAATTAAAGCACAAAACTAAATAAGGGAAATATTTATGCATACCTTAACTTAATCACAATCATTAATTAGGTGATTTAATCATCTCGTCATCTAGCTTAATCTGGGGAATATGCGATATCTTGGGCCAATCTTCACCTGTTCGTTGCTTGCATCTTTCACTTAGTGCAGGACACACTTCAATTTCTAATTTTCTCAGAGCAGTGAGGAGATGCATATCCTCTGGCAGACATGTCAACTTTGGACAGCTGCTGATGCGAAGAATTTGAAGGGATTTGAGATTTTGCTGTGGGTCTGGTAGTGCGATGAAGTTAGGACAATATACAATCACCAATTCCTGTAAAGTGTTAGCAGATGCTTGAAGAAGCCATTGCGGCACCTGCACTAACTTCGGTAATCCGCAAATCGCAAGCGTTCGAATGTGAGGGCTTATACTACCACTGATTCCGTGATCATGATGATCCGATTGCATTCCGAAATCAAGATCTAACGTATCACAATCACTGATAATCTGAATCTCTAACGAGCTTAGGTGTTTGATACCACGAGGCAGTGAGATTAGGTTTGGACAGACCAAAATTCCTAAAGTTCGAAGGTCTTTAAGTAGACCAATATCTTCAAACAAATATTCTAAATTCAAACAATCAGAAATCATAAAATTTTTATGGGAATTCAAACGCCCGATCTCATTCTCTAGCAAACACTTCTGTTTCGTGGTTAAACGAAATGTTTGAAGGCCAATTAGGTACCTTATGTCTCTAGGCAACCCTTCTAGCTCCTCACATCCTCCAAGTAAGAGAGTTTGCAAACTCAGCAGCTTGCAAATGGAGTTTGGAAGTTTCTTTATCTTACGACATCCTATTAAGCCAAGATATCTCAGATGCTTCATATTGCCAATCATTTTTGGCAGAACCTCAATGCTAGAATTACTTATATCTAGCATACGCAACAACCGGAACCTTAAGATGCAGGATTCAACAAATTGTTGCTTAGGTCCCTCTCCAACATCTGAAAAGACAACAATGGTTCTCACACGATCTGATTTAGATAAAGTATCTGCAAAATCCTGCTCAGATATTTTACAATCGACAAATGATAAATGCCGAGTTTTTCCGGAAGCCAATTGTCTGCCAGTACCAGAGTTTACTATTACGCACTCGCCGTTTGCCATTTGTACTGCTAGATCATGATTAAGGTCATGCATTTTAAATGTGAACAAATTAACTTCATCTTCAAAATCCTGGAAGAAAGATCTGCTCATTAATTCCTTCAAATATTGCCTACCAACAGTTTCTGGCTCTTCATGTCCATTAGTGGATTGTAGAAGCCCCTGTGCCCTCCAAAACATAATCAATTCTAAATCAATGAACTCATAATCTTTCGGAAAAACAGAGAAATAGACAAAACATTGTTTCAAATGAGATGGCAATTGATCATAACTTAGTTTGAGAGGAGGCAAAATATCACTTTCCTTTTGCTCCAATTTCCAAATCTCATTATCCTTCACATGCTTCCAATTAGATTCATCCGTTGAGGAATACAATAGACTTCCCAGTGTTCTCACCGCCAAAGGAATTCCTCCGCATTTTTTCATTATTTCCTCTCCCATTTTCATTAGGTTGGGATGTTGATGTTCTTCCCCTGCTCTGAATGCACATTTAATAAACAATGACAAGCACACATCATCGGGAAGAACTGCTAACTTGAACGTTGAAACGGTGCCCATAATTGAGGCAACTTGAAGACTACGTGTAGTCACTATGATTTTACTTCCATCGGCACCACCCATTAACAAAATTTTCAATTCAATCCATCTTTTACGATCTTCACTCCACACATCGTCCAGTACGATTAAATATTTCTTTCCTCTCAATTGTTCTTGCATTATACTTTGCAATTGTTCAATCTCCAAGTTGCTATAATCATCTTTGGTTGCGGACTTAAGAATTTTCAGTATCAATAGTTTGAGTTGAAAATCATCTGAGACACATACCCACATTTTCAAATCAAAATGCTCGTCTACCCTTTGATCATTGTACACCAATTTTGCAAGTGCGGTTTTCCCAACACCTCCAATTCCAACAATAGGAATAACGGAGACATTTTCAACCACACTTGGCTGCATTAATACATTTATAATCTTTTCTTTGTCCATATCTCTACCCATGATCTCTGAAGCATTCACAAAGGAATAGGTTTCCCTATCCGTGATTATGACACGTTTGTTGTCAATTTTCTCAGTCAGATCAAACATAACCTTATCAACTGCAATTTCATTTAATCTCACCCTGATCTCCTTAATTTTATGACCCATTGTGAAACTGAGAGCAAGCGGATTTGAACGAGAAAAGAAGTCGCGTGCCTTTTTTGTAAAGCTCCCACGATTAACCACTTGCCTGCGAATAACTTGGACTCCAAATTCATCCAACACATCTTCTGCGTCGTAGCAAACATCTTTAAGCTTTTCCAGCCAAACTCTCAGCCGTGGAATGGAATTACTATACATCAAATATCAATGAAAAGGGAATGAATTTCGATAAAAATTTGTATGATTAAATATTTTCTTAACTTTACTTTTAATACACACAGAAGTATTATAACAAAACTTCAACCTAATTATCTAAAAATTGTGTAAAAAAATTAGAGTTCTTGATTAGTTGATTTGAACTCTTAGAGTGAAAGAAAGAGGCTGAGGAGTTGATTTTTCTTCATATTAATTGTGAAAAAATAATTTTTTTAAAATTTATATTTGTGAGCATTAAGGCATATATACAAACGATCAAAACGCTGGTTATATAGTGAGAATACAAATCATTTTTGTTTTTAAAAAAAATAATTAAGTGATAGATACTATAATGCATTTTTATGATAAATTTTAAGAGGTGAATACTTAAATTATGTAATTCTCTTCTTTACATGTAACGTACTTATGTAAATAAAAGATCATAATATACGTAACTCAACGTGTTGAAAACGGCATAACTAAAAGATTTTTTAACAAAGTCTAGTATATCTTTCAAAATTAAGGCTTCAATACCTTTTACCTAGAATTGTTATCAATATCAATTCTACAAGTCAATGTTTAATATTTTGAGAAAACTGGATGCCTCACCTATTTCACCCAATAACAAAGAGATACTCTTTCTCAGTTGTTGTTTTATTCAAAATTAACTAGCTCAGAGTTAAACGAAAATTCATAACAATTCTGCTTGTCATTATGTTAAGAGTCAACCATTCAACTTCATAGAAGTGGCAGCAAAATATCATTTTATAGCATTGAACACTGCCCCTGTGAGTCTCCTTTATTTCCTTATTCATAAGAAGCAGAATATGCTACGACAGGAAGAAATACATAAAACGAGAACAAGAAAAAGTAATGAGAAAGACAAAACAACTGAAATTGTAAACTGATAAAGCAAAAGAAAATTGAGAGCCCAGAAAGAAATAAAAAAGCCGAAATTGGCAAAGGAAAATGAAAATGAAAACATGCATGCCTGTTTCTTATCATTAAAAATGAACAGCACAAAAAGATCTGATCCGTCGGCCTCAGCTGTTCCATTGGCGCACAATTTCTTGCAAAGCAAATAAACATTCTCCTCACTGTACAAACAATAATAAAAAAGGTTTTAAAAAACAAAAACCTAATTTTGATCAATGATATACGCATTGGAACCAATTATACAAAATAAAATAAAATAAAATAAAAAAAGAGTTGCATACCAGTAAAATGGAGTATGGTCGAATTGGGAAGAGTCCAAGGTACTTAATTCCATATTCGCTCTTTTCACTCTCTCTTTACTCTCCATAACCGTAACTCTTGTTCTCTTGTGAATGAATATTTATATACGGGAGGCAGACCTGAATGATGCCGTTTAGATCGCCATCTCCAGCCAGCCAGTCAAAAAGTTTTGTTCCGCACGGGACTGATCAAGCATGGATGCAAACGTGATGCATATTTTGGGCCACGCCGTAGACGCTAGACAAGGATATTTTATAGGTTTAAGATTGTAAATATTTTTTCAATAAAATATGAAATCTAATTAATGCTAAATATTTTAAAAATTAGAGTAATAATATTAGACATTTCAAAACTTACATCAAAATCGTTTTTTAAATGACATAAGAAATGACAACATTCATCTATTATATAATAAAATTGTACACTTTTTAATATTTTTATTATTTATTTCAACCATTTACATTGTAAATATAAGTTTAATATTATTAGACATTTTCAAGGTTTTTTTTTTCAATATATACTATTGGGTATACAACCTGGGACGTAACTAAGGTCCAATAAGTCATGGACCCAGAACAGAAGCTTGTAAAGGGCGGCTGGAAGGCTTTAAGCTCAATCTGTCTTCAAAAACACTAACTAGAGGACAATAAGAATCCCAAGTATAGTGAAGAATGAAACTACCCAAGGTCAGACGAAAAGACCTTAGGAGTAGTAAGAGCCGAAATCCCTTAAGATTAGACCAAAGGTCTCGGATCAGAACGTCATTCCAAGACCTCCCTATGAAGGCTTCGAGCACATCTCATTAAGGTCTTAAACACACCTCATGAAGGTCTCAAACACACTTTGTAAAGGTCTCAAACAGACAACACTTGAGCTCAATTCAGACGCATAAAGAAGTCTTAAGTAAAGACTTTCGAGACCTTTTTATAATCACACATTAGGGGGAGATTCGTTTTTTTCCCAAATTTTTTCAAATTCTTCCATAATAAGGATCTTTAACCTAGTGGAAGTATTCCATAATAAGGATCCTATGTCTAGCAAATACATTCTGCAAGAAGGGCTCAAGATCCCATAAAATTTAGAAAACCAATGCTTATCGAATGGAATTTCCATAATTCTCGCACGATGAGATCCTTGTTTCCAGATTCCATAGAATTCAACTAAAATTGAAATACTCTAGGCAATCTATAAAAAGAGATTAAGGACAACCAAGTACGCATCATGAAACCTTCACATTGAGAGCCTATATTTTCTTTGATTTCTCTTTTCTCACTCATGACTCAAAGCAAAACCCTGACTTAAGCATCGAAAGATTTTCTCTAGACAATTGGCTTTTACCTCATTAGGTTTCGATTGTGATCGTAGGTCGAGTGAGCAGTTGAGTAAAGAAGAAGAAGATTGTTGCTGGTGTACGGAGTCCAAATGAAGATTTTTATTGCATGAACATTTAGCGCCGTCTGTGAAAAATCTGAACAAAAAGTCAGAAACCACCACAAGAAAAAAGAACATGGCAACAAGAAACTGAACAACAACAAAGAAAAATTTGCACGATAATCCCCTTGAAAAGATAACCACGGTTGACCAGAATGATGATAGTCGATTGCCACCCTTAGAAGACACAAATCATGATTCAGAGGCTGCATCTTGGCACCAAAATCCCTCCAATCAAGGAATCACCAAAACTACATGGTTAGTTGAGAGGCTAGCAGACAATGAAAGGCAACATTTAGAAAAAGAAAAGCAAATTCAGACGTTGGTTGAGGAAGTAAGGGGTGTTCGAAATACTTGCACATAATCATCTCAATTTCACTTAATTCCAACACCCCTTCCCAGTCTACTTCCTTCCTAGGAAATCATGATACACAAACAGAAACAAGTAAAATGAATTAAGTATTTTACCAGCCCCTCCACTTCCTGGGAAATCATGGCAGTTTTTCTTGTATATCAATTGAATGAACAAATGTTTGACAAAATCACATGATTTTTATCATTTACCAAAAATAAATTGTTAAATGCTGGATTTCTAAACAAGCTAAAGTCATTCAAATGAATTAAACAGCAAAAGAGTTAAAAGCAGGCAGCATTGCAATTTAGAAAGAATTAAAGCACAAAACTAAATAAGGGAAAGATTTATGCATACCTTAACTTATGATAACCATTAATTACGTAATTTAATCATCTCGCCGTCAAGATTAGGTATTTGATACCAAGTGGCAGTGAGATTAGGTTTGGACACTGCGACATTCCTAAAACTTGAAGCATTTGAAGTCGACCAATATCTTCAAACAAAATTTCTAAATTCAAACAATCAACAATCAAAATTTTTTTAAGGGAATTCAAACGCCCGATCTCATTCTCTTGCAAACACTTCTGTTTCGTGATTAAACGGAATGTTTGAAGGCCAATTAGGTACCTTATGTCTCTTGACAACTCTTTTAGCTCCTCACATCGTCCAAGTAATAGAATCTGCAAACTCAGCAGCTTGCAAATGGAGTTTGGAAGTTTCTTTATTTTAAGACATTCTGATAGGTCAAGATATCTCAGATGCTTCGAATTACCATTCTTTTTTGGCAGAACCTCAATGCTAGAATTACTTGTATCTAGCATCCGCAAGAACCGACCTTGAGATGCATGGTTCAACAAATTGTTTATCAGGTCCCTCACCATCAACCGGAAAGATTTGTCACACAGTCTGATTCAGATAACAAATCTAAAATATCCTCCTCAGATGTATTACAAGCTAAAAATGATAAATGTCGAGCTTTTCTGGAAGCCAATCGTCTGCCAGTGCCAGAATTTACATTTACGCACTCACCGTCTGCCATTTGGGCTGCAAGATCATGAATAAGGTCATGCATTTTAAATCTGAACAAATTAACTTCTATTTCAATATCCTGGAAGAAAGATCCGCACTCTAATTCCTTCAAATATTTCATACAACAGTTTCTGTCTCTTCATTTCCATTAGCGGATTGCAGAAGCCCCTGTGCCCTCAAAACATAACCAAATGTAAATCACTGAAATCATAATCTTTCGGAAAAACAGAGCAGTGGACAAAACATTGTTTCAAATGAGATGGCAAGTGATCATAGCTTAGTTTGAGAGCAGGTAAAATATCATTTTCCTTTTGCTCCAATTTCCAAATCTCATTATCCCTCACATGTTTCCAATAAGATTCATCAGTTGAGAAATATGATAGGATATTTATCATGAAATCAAGTCTAGACTACTTCCTGATGAACCAGCTTTGAAGAAACAACAGTTAATCGGAACAAGATTGAAGAATCAATCAATCAAACACATAGAAAACACACATATACGTGGTTCGGCAAGATGCCTAAATCCACCGGAAAAACACTCTCTTAGAGGCTTTATTCCCAAGATTGAACATTACAAATACAAAGAACAAACTTAGAGTTTTCTAACAACCACAATAACCCTCAATTGTACTAACTATATCTCTGGAAACCTACTTTTGATGCAGACCCAATAACTAGCTTTTTATACTCTGTTTCAGTTCAGAAAGAAGAAGAAAACTATTCTAACTACCTACCTTAAACAAAAAATAATTCTGAGTACACCCACACAGAATACAATAGCTTCCCAGTGTTCTCGCCGCCAAATGAATTCCTCCACATTTTTTTCACTATTTCCTCTCCCATTTTCATTAGGTTGGGATGTTGATGTTCTTCCCCAGCTCTAAACGAACATTTAATAGACAATGACAAGCACACATTATCGGGGAGAGCTCCTAACGTGAACGTTGAAATGGTGCCCATAATTGAGGCAACTCGACGACTACGTGTAGTCACTATGATTTCAGTTTCATCGGCACCTCGCAATAACAAAATTTTCATTTCAATCCATCTTTCTCGATCTTCCTTCCACGCATCGTCCAGTACGAGTAAATATTTCTTTCCTCTCAATTGTTCCTGCATTTTACTTTGCAATTGTTCAGTATCCAAGTTGTTGTAATCCACTTTGGTTGCAGACTTGAGAATTTTCAGTATTGATTGTTTGAGTTCAAAATAATCTGAGACACATACCCATATTTTACTTTTCTACATCATTTTTGACATCGATTGCCAAGCTAACTTCTTCGTAAGCAAGGGACGTTATCTTACTCAAGACCTTCTCAGCAATAGCAGAGATAAAGGATTCCGCCATAATTCAGTAAAGAAAGTGCAGCAAAATAAAACCAGCAAATGCAGCGGAGAAAACAGCAGAAAATAAAGGTCGTCAAACATGGGCAAAAGCGCATCACTTTCCTCCTAGAAACAAAGAAAACAACAATGTCATCCAACGACTATTATACCAGCGTCTAAGTGTAATTGGTGTAAGTAAGAATGTGTAAGGGAGGCTTGGACCTACTAAAATTTATACATAATTGTTTTATTTTTACTTAATTTTAAAAATACAACAATTAACACTTGTTTTCGTTTTACTATTAATATTTATCAATCGCTTGTTTATTTTATTTGATAATCAATAATTTTATTATAAAACAGTTATTAAGATTAATAAAAATATATATATAATATCTCAATTTTAAATATATTTGACGTATAATTAATGATAATTTCTCTTTTTTTAGCTAAACAAATATGAATTAAACAATAAAAATGAACTAAAATCAATCTAATTTTAACTACCTCCTTACATATAATGTAATTTTAGTAATATAAAATTATAATTAGAATGTTTTAGAAACAGTTTTTGAATAAAATTGTTATCTTCTTTGAGATTTTATTCAAATTTTTAGAAGAAAAAGCTTTAAATTTTAAACCCACCACCAAAACAAAAAATTTAGCTAAAATTTGCATTCAATTTTAAAGATTTTCCAAACCAATCTTAAAGATTTTAGTCACAATTTTTCATCTCAACTTTAAACCATATTCTTTCATTTAATTTGGTTCATTTTTGAACACCGGATAGGATTGATTGTTTTAACTTAATAGTTTTGTAGGGTTAATGATTTATTTATTTATTTATTTATGTTAGGTTAAGAGGGAGAAAAATAAAAATTATTTAAAGAGACAAAAATAAGATTTTATTTTTTATATATTTTTAAGGGACTTTATCTTTTTAACATAGCAACCCTGTATTGTATAGAGGTAAAATTAAAAATGTATTTTTCTGTCAACAATTTCTCCTGACATCAAGGTGTAACAAAATAGGGGGTTAATGTAAACTTACAAAAACTATTTAGGATACTTTAGAATTTCTTAAAACAATGGGATGGAATTGAAATTAACCAAATTAAAAAAAAATAAAAATGAACAAGTCCATCTAATCCTTATCGGCTGTAAATACATGCACCCTCCGATCACTACCCCCTAATCAACGTCAAAAGGGTGGTTCTTTTCTGAATTACTGCATGCCATAAATACCACTAGAGAGAGCTAAAAACTTACAAAGGATATTAAGTTAATAAAGTGAAAAACTTAAAATAAAAAAAAAAGATATCTTGAATGCACGAGGGAGTTATTGAATTCACATCAAAATAATTGTGAAGGAAAATATAAGTTTTATTGATAAAGGAGAAATGATGGGTTGTCCTCCCCATTTATAATAAATGGGTAAATTTGTTCTCTTATTTAAATAGGTTAAAAGAAAAAATATCAAAGACTTAAATAGCAATCATAAGACGAGATTGTTCGATCATATCTATATTATGGTATATTTGTCATTATAAAATGTTGTTTCTATGTTCTTTTTTTATTTAACACAAATTATCACCTAAATTAATCCATTTATCAAAAAGTAATTTTTTAGTTATTTAAAAAGAAATAAAAATTCACGGAATCAAAACATTGAAAGAAATAAACTAAATTCCTAATAAAATAATATGGAAATTTTATATTGCTAGCTATGGTAGGGTAGGGTAGAAGCATTAATTAATTTTATACCACATTAAAATAAATGTTGAAAATCATTCTACATTGACAGAAATTCATAAACATAAATGATAAGGTTTATCTTTTATCATTACAATTCACAAAGACAAAAGGCATCACACTTGCATATATAATATTAACAAATTAAGACTCCCTTACCAACCACAGTACTAGCTTCACCTGCAGAAACACTTTCTCTTATTGTGCAAACATTATTTGTCTAAATCACTACCATGAACATAGATATCTGCAATATTTAGGAAAAATAAATGAGTAAAATGAAACCCTTGGGAAATCTTGGCAGTTTTTCTTGTATATGAATTGAAAGAACAAATGTCTGAGAAAATCACATGATATTTTATCATTTACCAAAAATAATTTGTTAAATGCTGGATTTCTAAACATACCAAACTCATTGCAATTTAGAAAGAATTAAAGCACAAAACTAAATAAGGGAAAGATTTATGCATACCTTAACTTATGACAATCAATAATTAGGTGATTTAATTATCTCGCCATCTAGCACAATCTGGGGAATATGCTCAATCTTGGGTCAATCTTCACCTGTTCCTCGCTTGCATCTTTCACTTAGTGCAGGACATCCACCAATTTCTAATTTTCTCATATCAGTGAGGAGATGCATATCCTCCGGCAGACATGTCAACTTTGGACAGCCGCTGATGTCAAGAATTTGAAGGGATTTGAGATTTTGCTGTGGGTCTGGTAGTGTGATGAAGTTAGGACAATCTTCAATCTTCAATCTTCAAGTCTTGTAAAGTGTTAGCAGAAGCTTGAAGAAGCCATTGCGGCACCTGCACCAACTTGGGCAATGCGAAAATCACATGCACTCGAATGTTAGGGCTTATGTCGCCACTGATTTCGTCATCATGATGATCCAATTGCATTTCTAAACCAAGATCTATCGTATCACAACCACTGATAATCAGAGTCTCTAACGAGCTTAGGGATTTGATACCACGTGGCAGTGAAATTACCTTTGGACAGTCAAAAATTGCTAAAGTTCGAAGGGCTTTAAGTCGACCAATATCTTCAAACAAATATTGTAAATTCAAACAATCCAAAATCATAAAAGCTCTAAGAGAATTCAAACACATGATCTCATTCTCTTGCAAACACTTCTGTTTCGTGGTTTAACTAAATGTTTGAAGGCCAATTAGGTACCTTATGTCTCTAGGCAACTCTTCTAGCTCCTCACATCCATCAAGCATTAGAGTTTGCAAACCCAGCAGCTTGCAAATGGAGTTCGGAAGTTTCTTTATTTTACGACATCGTGATAGGGCAGTTGAATTTTGTGGGAAGAAACAAGTGAATGAAAACTTTTATTTTTTCATTAATTTACGAATGAACAGTATAATACTTTATATACTGAGGATAAATTGGAGACCAAGAAATACAACTTTCTAATCTGCTTACACCTGTCTAAAATATGGACAAAGGATGGCCTTTCGATCACATTCTGTTATGAGAAGTAATGATGTTGAAAATGATTCGTGTGAGGGCTAATTCTGCTGTAGCTTTGTGGTCGACTCTGTAACAAATCCTTTTGTCGTTTCTTCTGCTGTATTTTGTTCAGGTATGAGTTATCCTCCTACTCTTGTATAAAAGCCACCTCAACCTCAGCTTCAGCTTTTTCTTTTATTTTGACATCCTCCCTCAAGCTCAAAGTTCTTGGAAGAACTTTGAGCTTGGTTTTGAAGTAGTTGAACTTATTGTAAGGTAAAGCTTTTCTAAAACATTCAGCTATTTGGTCCTAGGATGGAATGTAACGAATTTCAAGTTCTCCTGAGCTTACTTTGTCTCTCACAAAATGGAGATCAATCTCTATGTGTTTAGACCTTGCATGAGACATAGGATTCAAAGTCATTGCAGCTGCACTCTGGTTGTCACACCACACAACTAGAGATTTCTTTGACTGAATCCCAAGTTCTCTTAGTACTGATGTGATCCAAGTTATCTCAGAGCAAACTAGGGCCATTACCCTATACTCCGATTCAGCACTAGACCTTGCCACTACACCTTGCTTCTTTGAGCTCCAAGATACCAAATTGTCACCGAGAAACACACAATGCCCGCTGATCGACTTCCTATCATCTATGTCTCATCCCCAGTCTGCATCTGAGAAACCTTCGATGTCTATGTTTCCTGTTTTAACAAATTTCAGTTCATGATCAGAGGTTTCCTTTAAGTACCTGAGGACTCTTTTGCAGGCAAGCCAATGTGCTTACATAGGATTGGCCATGTATTGGCTTAGCTTGTTCACTGCAAAAGAGAGATCTGGTCTTGTCAAAGTTGCATATTGCAGGCTTCCAATCACACTTCTATATAGAGTTTGATTTGCAAAAGGTGACCTTGTTGTTCTATTGAGCTTTACTCCTGCGCATAAAGGTGTGCTCACTCCTTTGCAATTTTTCAGGTTTACCTTGCTGAGCAGATCATGATTGTATTTGGTCTGACATGCAAATAATGAGTTCTCAGTTCTCTTCACTTCTATTCCTAGAAAATAGTGGAGTTCACCCAGATCCTTAAGAGAAAATCTCTTGCTGAGAGTTTGTATCAATTCTTCAATTGAGTTGTTGTTATTTCCGGTGATTACTATATCATCCACATAGACTAGCAACACTACAATCTTCTCTCCTCTTCTCTTGTAGAATAAAGATACATTAGATTTTGAACTCTCAAAGCCCTAAGAGATCAGTTCTGTCTTTAGCTTTTCAAACCAAGCCTTTGGTGCTTGTTTGAGTCCATAGAGTGCCTTGTGAAGTCTGCACACATGATTTGGTTTGAGCTTATCTTCCATTCCCTCTGGTTGCACCATGAAAACTGTCTCAGATAGGTCACCATTTAGAAACGCATTATTAACATCCAATTGTCTAAGACTCTATCCAAACGTTGTCGCCAAACTAAGGATTATCCTGATGGTTGAAGCTTTTACCACATGACTGTATGTTTCATAGTAGTCTATGCCAGGGGTTTGGTGAAATCCCTTGGCAACCAGCCTAGCCTTGAACCTGGAAATGCTCCCATCTGAGTTTTTTTTTATTTTATACACCTACTTGTTTACAATTAGCTTCAATTTTGGATCATATGGCACCAATGTCCATGTGTTATTCTTAATCAGTGCAGTGTATTCTTCTGCCATAGCATGCTTCCACCTAGGATCTTTCAAGGCTTCTTCTGCACTTGTTGGAACTGACATGCAGTTCTTAGCCAGGTAAGTTTTAGGTTTGAAGATTCCAGCTTTGGCTCTGGTTGTCATGGGATGTATAAGAATGTTTTTGTTTTGATTTTGGGAAAAATCAGTCTCGGCCGATTGGTTTTGAACTGATTGGTTATCTGCTATATCTGGTAAAGTTTCAGGATTGAAGTTATTGTGCATTTGTTGGTTTGAAGATAGTTGAGTGGAATTACCTAGAGTTGGAGATAAATCTGCCTGAAGAAAGTCGACAGGAGCTTCTACTGGTACTATCACTGCATTTGAAAAAGTGTTTGAATTTCTGTCTTGGGGAAAGAATTGGCTTTCTAGAGGATGACTATCAGGAGAAGGTTTTGGTTTTGTAGACTTGAACAAAGGATCATTCTCAAAGGGAAAGGATGACTCATTAAAATTAACATTGCTGGAAATGTATACTCTGCCACTGTCATGAAGACATAGATGGCCTTAGTGATGAGCACTCACACCTAGATACACACATTTGGAAGTGTGAAAATCTACTTTGTGCTTGTTGTAGGGTCTCAAAAAAGGAAAGCATTCGCAGCCAAATACCTTAATTAAGTTCAGGTCTGGTTTAATTTTATACAGTTTTTCATAGGGTGTTAAGTTTCCTAGGACTGGTGTTGTGATTCTATTGATAAGGTAAGTTGATGTACTGAAGGATTCCCACCAAAATCTTAGAGGTAAGGATGCTTGGGCTGAAACACCCTAACCGGAATTTCACCTAAAGTCCGGCAGAGTATCCTCTATATATTCATCCCTTTCACCCTGCCAATAAACCTCAAATATACAACCCATGATTCTACAATATGTATAACTCCATACATCAATATATAAGATCTAGTCATATTCCTCATAATTCATAATTATGAATTTCACATATATTTATATATATACTTATACATATCCAAAAACCACAATAAGATATCACAAAATGGATCATAGGACTCTAGACTGTGCAGAATAGATGCCCATCATATCAAGTATCTTCAATCTTTGAAGCTGAAGAAGGCAGTAACTTCTAGCTTAATTAATTACCGGGGAGGGAAAAATTAATTAAAAGAATGAGATAATATATCTCAGTGAGTAGACATGTACTAAAATCATGAGATATTATAGCATAATCCCTTTTAATATTCAAAAGCAATTAAGGTAAATTTCGTACCAATCTTAAAAAGGTTGTAACTCAATAATTGACATGCACAAATACCATGTAGATGAATATTTTATCATAAATAAAATCATCAATCGTAGAATCATGTAGAACAATTTCATAATAAACAATTCCATAATAAACAATTCATGTATCATGTCTTAGGCTCCCCTTACTATCGTGTATAATTTCT
The DNA here is from genome assembly GCA_035584115.1 of Cedrela odorata. NCBI lineage: Eukaryota > Viridiplantae > Streptophyta > Magnoliopsida > Sapindales > Meliaceae > Cedrela > Cedrela odorata. The sequence goes on from JAXCLQ010000015.1 coordinate 8,266,198, forward strand.
ATCCATAAATTAACCGTAGAAATCCATAGAAA
>JAXCLQ010000015.1:8271355-8297708 GCA_035584115.1 Cedrela odorata
TTTGTTTATATCTTTTGTAATGGAACTCACTCTTGTTAGTATTTGTTTGCCTTCTAACGAAAAAGACAAAGCAGATTCGAGAGTTGGATAACATAACATTGACTTACTACTGAATCTCAAATAGGATGGCAACAGATTAATTATAAAATTTTAATATTAAATTCATTTTAAACTATTAATGGGTTGGACATTTTATTATTAAATTTGTTTAAATAAATATTTAACATTTATTATTAAATTTATTTAAATAAATATTTAACATTTATTAAATTCAAACGTATATATGTGAATTATTAGTTGATTTTTTTTATCTTTTAATTAAATTTATAATATTATAAAATATCATAATATGCACTAAAATTAAAAGATATGCACTAGAATTAAAAAGATATTATGTTCATGGAACAAGATCATTTTCATTACAGCATTTCTCATCATTTTGACACTAGAAAATTCTGTCCAGTAACCAAAATTAGAAGATAAGTACTAAAATTAAACGGTCATAATCATAGCAATTTCTGAGTGCAAGTATTCAAATTTTACAAAATATAAATTTAAAGTAATACATTGTTTTTTTTCAGTACCAACTTTACATTTCATACATTATTACGTGCATTGTGCATATAAATGAAGAGCAATAACTATAAAGATTTCCCATGCATAAGTATAGCAAATCTAGCCACGGAATTGAATGAACGATATGGGCAAAAAAAGTGGAATGGAGTTGCTTAATTGGCTAGCTGGATGAAACAGAAAGAACAACAAAGTAGTATAAATATCTATCAACACAAATTAATTAAATTGGTTACGAATGAACAAGGAAGAGTGAGACTAGTCCCAAAACACTCCCAAATCCATAGGGAAAAGCTAGCAAAAGCCAACACACAATATAGGCATTAAAGTGCAATTGTTACTTTCTAATCAAAGTTATAGAAACTGAACGTAATTTGAAACGTATGATGTACTAAGATGATCTTGTGGACAAAAGTTAACTAAAGCGTTGGTAAAAATTCATCCATGCCATTTAGGCTTGCAGATTTTTATATTAGTTTCCTGTTAAGGTAATACAAAGCGTTATTCACCAAATGAATGCAATTTACAATCATCGTATGGAAATGACCTTATGAACAATATCTTTTTAAGTACCAGGTGCAAGCACAAGTACCTTACAAACAAGAAAAAAAAATCCAAAACAGCAAATAATGTAAATTTCTGTAGTACTTGTAACAAATACTTGTGAATATTTATTTACATCAGTACTCATACTAAACCTATTATAGATTACTTTTTTTAATCTCGTCCCAAATTGATACACTAAAAAGCGTATTAATTAAATCCTTACTTAAAATTCGGTTGTTAATGAGTATAGTAGTAAGTAAGGGTCATTTCTCACACAAGATTGTTCTTAATTAACAAGTTATTAACATAACACAAACACAAACTTTAGAAGAGTGATTTTAGAATTGATTCAATAGGATAAATAAGTAAAACAAAACTAGGTGAGAATCTAAAAATTATCGGATTTTAATAAGTGAAAATATGATGAATGAATGGTTAATGATTCATTTGCCACCACTAAATATAAGACATCATCAATATCAAAAGTTCTTTCATTTTCTTTTAAAAATAACAACATTACAAGTTCAATTTTCTCGATTTTTCCTACTTTGTCGTCAAGTGAAAGAAGCTCTTTATTCAATCTCTTTCCATTTAAACAACCCAAAACAAGTTCTCCGTATTTAATTAAATGGAAGCAATTAACCAAGAAAGATAAGTTGAATCAAGAAACAAACACATAAGCTCAGTTTGTAAATCCTGAGTTATATTCCACACACCATCAAATGAAAATATCCCATAATCATTGATAACAATTGTTACTTTTGTTTAGAAATCTTGACAATTACGGATCAAAACCATAAGCTAACATTCAAATCACTAAGATATTCACTTAGTTGCACATCTAAATGAATAAGAAAACAATTATTAACAATAAAATCAGCATAATTAACAAATTCTATAGAAAGATGAAAGATTTTTGAAAATTAATCAATGATATCATATCTAGGGTTTTGAAATTCACCCTTAACCAAAGAAAAGTTTAGTTACACATTATGTAAACGATCTGAAATAAACACATAGAAAAGAAAATAATAGAAGGATATAAGAAATTACAACTTGAAGAACTCATATGTTCTCCTCTTTGTTTTCCAGCAGCCACCCTCTTGTTTCCCTTCTATTGTTTCCAATCCCCATTAAAAACATAATGTAGTGCCTCTTTTACAGCAGAGAAAACAAAATAAAATCCTAATGCACTTTGAATTTTTTTAATGTTTTTCAACAACAGCCACCCTTTTTGCAAGGAAATCCTAATGTGCTGCTGCACAATAAACCCTAGTTCACCATGCTGACTTTACAGCTCAATTTTAACCTAGAAAATGTCCGAATTTGTAGAAATTTAAATCTTCGTTCTAGACTAATTCGAATCTCATCAATCCGATATTGGAGTCAAAATTTATCTCCAAATTACCGAAGTTAGCACACTTTGAGAATTCCTCATTTTGCACCAATTCGTAGCTTTTCATCTCTTTTTTAATTTTGTCTCTAAACAACCTGCAAAATACAAAAGAATAATAAAAACTCACAAAATTTAACAACTAACAAAGAAATTCATGGTATTTGATATAAAAATATTGCGAAAATTATGAAAATGCAAGAATACGCTGCCGCAAATAAGTAATACAATAACGAGTGAATATCGTTTCAATAGTTCAACTATCTTTAATTTTATTTAGATAAATTAAATAAAGAGATGATTTATACTAAAATTAGTTAACATAAAGATAAAACCAATAATAATAAAAGTTTTAGTATATATGATTTCACTTAAAACAAGTTAAGTAGATTATGTCTATTCTTATTATTTGAATTTTAAGATTATAAGTAATAATCGAAAATTTTAAAAATATTTATTTTATTTTATTTTTATTATAATAAAAATATTTTTAATTTATTAGTTCAATATATTCTTATTTGAATTAGGATAATCAAATATTTATTAAGTCAATGGATTTAGTGCATTAATTAGACTAAATATGTAAGTATATTTTTATCTTACATAGACTTAAATGACATTCATTTATAAGATCAAAAGTATAAATTTTTTTTTTATATGGCATTAATATATAATCAAAATATTTAAATAGTAATCAATTACTTAAAAGTATTAAAATAATAAAAAATATTTGACTAATAGTCAAAAACTTTAATTAATTCAAATAGACAATTATCAAAATATTTTAATTTAACTATAATCTTAAAATATAAAACTTAGTTCATAATATAATAAAATAAAATTATCATAATTAAATTTACTGTCTCAATGAAAAAATAAATAAAAAAATATAAAAAAAACTCAGTTATCCTAAGTTAATAAATGATTTTCACCCCAAATTCAAGTTTCTTGTTGACAAGTTTCTTATATGTTCGTTCCTCTTTTTTACTTGATGGCTTTCCCCAATAAACCCAAAAAGGTTATCTTTATATTTCTTCATTAATAAAAAAAAAAATCACAATTTCCTTTTTATTCTTATTTCTTGTTTTAAAATCTGCGACTTGGAGCTGTGGCTCTGATGGTTCTGCCTCGTAAGGATCCGCTTTCCAGCGCTGCAACCCTGGTTTCTCATGGCTGCAACGTTGGTGGTTCTGTGCAACATCCTTTTCATGCACTCAAAAGCTTTCTTTTCACTCTAAAACTTATTATTCTATGAATTTATTTTATACTGCATAAAAATAAATAAAAATATATTATAAATAAAAGGATAAACTAGCAAAATATTAAAAGTAAGAATATATTAAAATTATAAAAAAATAAAGTGCATAAAAAGCAATTTGCACTTATCACAATTCATGCGGATTAACGGGTAAAATTATCATCTTACTCCAAAATCTCATACAGAAAGTTGAGAGAGATTTACGTTAATGCCTCGCCATTTTCTATTTCAATCGATTTTATACAGTATCTGCACGATATTCAATTGATCTTACACTATTATATGATAGCATCACTAAATTAAGTACAGATTTTTTCTATTGGGGATGAAAATGATTTTCTTTGGATGTTTGAAAATTCTTCCGGACTACTTTTCTTCAAATTGTTCCGTTTGTTCTAGTTATACATGACAATTGATCATAATGGGGAAGATGATAATCACGATATTGATGCTCATGAATTTATGATGTAAAGGCAAATTTGAATCTCTGAACCTTTTTAACTGCATTAACAGCAAAATCTGTAGAGGTTTCTGGAAATGGATTAAATTCATCCTCATTCTTATGAACAAATTTCACATTCCAAATGTCCCTGGAACTTGCATCCAATAATTTTACAGTGAATGGAAAAAAAGAAGGCTCATGTAAATCAACAATGTCAACTGATATTTGCATGCAAGGATCTATCTAACAGTTTATTTATAAATTCCTTCACCGGTCAATCCCTTCAATCTTGTCTTCAACTTCTGAATACAACTGCCTCAACTTCTCGATATTCTGCTCTGAAGTTTCCCAATATCCACGTCCATTGGCCTCCAGGAATGTCTGCACAAGCTTCCTAAATGAATTGGGATTAGTACTCATCAGCTTGTTCAACATCTCCTCATCTTGGATAAATGTTGAGTTAGCTTCTTCGTATACCCAGTTGTCAACTTGGCCTGAAGTTGCACTCCACCCAACTGTGTTAGTTAGCCGTTTCTCAATTTCCCGAACACCCTCATAGCCACTGGACATCATTCCTTCATACCACTTGGGGTTCAACAATTTGGTTCGTGCATCGAGCCTCACAGTCTCAGAAAGAGTTCGCACCTGCACATTTAACAAGTCGAGACTTTTAGTGAAAAAGCTTCCAAGAGTTTGGCACATATAGATAGCCTTTGAGACTGTAAACTGAAAGCTATTGAATCATCTGAAAAACAAGGCTAGGATATAGATTTCAACTCATAATAACTTCAAATTGCACAATGCTCACCTGGGCATTAGCTGTGGTAGTATCAGCAATGTATGCACTAGGCTTCTTTCCATCCTTCCTCAAGTTCTGGACCAAATTTGTTGGGTCAGAGTCGAAGTAGTGGCTGACATCAGTAAGTGAGATTTCAGAGGAGTCAAGGTTTTGGAATGTGGCATCTGCTGTGCCTAGAGCCATCTCAAAAACTTTTCTTTTCTCAGTCATTCCTACACCAGGGGCATCACAGTCAAAGGCAAAGGACTTTCTGCTCAAGTACATGTCTTGAAGCTGTTTCTCGTCATTCCATGAGGAATTCTCAACAGCAAGGTTTATGTTGGAGGAGTAAGAGCCTGAGGCATTGGAGAACACTCGTGTTGCTGCTTCTCGAACTTCAATACCCAGGGCTTTAGCTTGTTCTAGTGCATGCTTCCTAACATAGTTATGTTCTTCCGGTTCATCCAGTTCAGCAACCATCTTCACTGCCCGGTCTAGGAGGTTCATCTATGAACAAAATAATAATTTCTCAGAAATAGGATAACCAGAAAAAGAAGTGTCATGAGAAAAATAAATAAAGAGATCGTGTGAACAATCCAAATGTTTCACACCAATTTGGCAGCTGTTCATCATTTGAAATTCTCTAAAACAAGAAATGGAGAACGTGAAAATCATTGGTACCTGATTTATGAAGAGGTCTCTGAAAACTCCAGAGCAATTAACAACGACGTCAATCCTAGGCCTTCCGAGCTCTTCAAGACTTACTGGCTCTACTCGGTTGACCCTACCAAATGTGTCAGCAACAGGCCTCACCCCAATCATCCATAAAACCTGGGCCAGTGATTCGCCATAAGTTTTAATGTTATCAGTTCCCCACAATACAAGTGCTACAGTCTCAGGATAATTTCCCCCATTGTCAGCCTTCTGTCTCTCAATCAACCTATCAACCACAATTTTTGCACTCTGCAGTGCTGCTGTGGTGGGAATAGACTGTGGATCCAGCGCGTGAATGTTCTTTCCTGTTGGCAAAACTTTTGGGTTCCTAATAGGATCACCACCAGGACCGGGCTCCACATATTTTCCCTCAAGAGCTTGTTTTAAACTTCCCAACTCATTGTCAGCTACAACCAGCTTTAAACATTCCCCAAGGAATTCAAACAATTTTCTTAGCTTAGCTCTATCTGCCCGGTAAAATTGTGTGTTTGACAAATATTGGATCCATGGCTCATTAATACCAAATCCAAGGATAGAGCTCAGCTTACCTGCCACATCAACAACTTGACCCTTGCTATTAGTTGTTTGCTCCACAAAAGTACTAACGGCTCCACGTGATGCTTCAGTAATTTTTCGAAGAAGCTCTACATCCTTTAGTATTCCCTTGTCACTCCCTCTGTAGATGTCCTCTATGTCTCTTCCAACAGTCTCAGCTAGTATAGCAGGGAATGAGGAAATTCCTTCTTCAGGACGGTTCAGTGCAGCAATGTTAACCAGTGTTGCAACAGCTTCCATGGCAGATGGAGGCTGGCCAATGACATGGAGTCCACAGGGCAAGAGCCTGGACTCAATCTCCATGATTTTGGAGTATACTTTCCCAACAACAAGATCTCGTTCTTTGGATGAGATTTCCTGCCCCTCATCAGGAAGTGATACATCTTTGTCAAGATTGCATTGTTTAGCAGTGCTGATAATGGAGCTCACAATCTGCGGCCCACGGCCTGTGTCTTTAAGTGACTGGTATGAGGAGATGAGCTCGCTTAACTGCTTGAGGCCCTTGTAAAGCCCAGCATTTTCAGCTGGAGGGGTCAAATAGCTAATGGTATTGGCATAGCTCCGACGCTTGGCAATGGTAGCTTCTGATGGGTTATTAGCAGCATAGTAATATATATTAGGGATATTACCAATTAGAGTATCAGGGTAACACACATCACTCATTCCCACCTGCTTTCCAGGCATGAATTCAAGTGAACCGTGAGTGCCAAAATGAAGAACTGCATCAGCTTTGAAAATTTTCTCAACAAAGGAGTAAAAAGCTGCAAATCCATGATGAGGGCTAGCTGATTTGGAGAAAAGTAATCGCATAGGATCACCCTCATAACCGAAGGTGGGCTGGACTCCAATGAAGACATTACCGTACTGTTTTCCATATACCAAGAGATTCTCTCCATCAGAATTCAAATTACCAGGAGGTTTTCCCCAGTTCTCCTCCAATGCTGTGGCATAGGGAGTTAGGCTTTGATATTCTCGGACACCCATTTTGTAAGCAATGTTTAGATTTGGACTACTGAATTGAGCCTCCTTATCATGAATAACGTCTTCAATTAAGGCTTCTGAGGTCTCTGGAAGGCCCTCAACATTATAACCATCTCTTTTGAGTTCTTTTAGGACTGAGAAGATTGAGGAAAAGACATTAAGGTAGGCAGCTGTTCCAACATTTCCTTTGTCTGGAGGGAAACTGAAGACAGTAATTGCTAACTTCTTTTCGGTCTACAGGTTCACATATTTCTCATTAAAATTCAGAAAAATAAAGTAAAATTGTTAGCAAGTATGCTCTCTTTAAAATATATATATATAAAAAAGAAGACATTAGAGATTTAAATAACATAGAACATATATATATATATATTATCTGCTTGTGAAAAGTACATTAATATAACCTTGCTGAATAGAGGCTCTCATTATAAATTCAGCGAAAAAAGACATGAGGAGACAGTTCAGGGAGTAAGACCTCTTGTTCCATAGCAAGAGATCTCTTGGTCAATCTCCCTCATTCAAACCTAGAAGGCAGGGTGGTTTGGCTTAATTTGTGTTTGTTCTTAGGAATGAGGTATGTGGTTGGAAAAAAAGAAATGTTCCGAACAATCACATTTACATGATATCTCCTCCTTAATTAAAATCTAAATAAAGAACTTAGATAATAATAATAAAAAATAAAAACTAAGGACCTGAATACCTATCATCATTTTCGACATCAAATATGTGCTAGATCAAAGCCTAAAATTCACAGAATTTCACATGATGTACGGAAAATTGTATAATTTATTGGTGAATGTTATATCTTAAGTAAGCTTTTAACAGTTAAAAGTTATCCCCCACTATACATTGGTTTCTGTATTATGGAAATCTCATGTGAAAAACATGATTCTCTTTCAAACATCACAAGTTGGTAGATAACTAGACGCTTTGCAAACAGGAACAGTTGCAGTAGACTTGCTTTTCTATGAGTATATAGAAGCATATCTTAAACATATCACTAGAAAGCCAATTAAGAAAAATTAAAAAGACCAGTAAGCTGTACAGGTTATAAAGGCATTTAACAGGAAAACAAATACCTTTGATTTTCTTTTTAGTTCAGCCCATTTAATTGCCCTGTTGCAGAGCTGCTCCACCCTCTTGTGAAGAGCATGTGCTTTCCCTGCAATCACATCTTACTTATTAGACTTTTAAGGAATGGCAGCACAGAGTAAAAGCAATAAACAAACTAAACAGCTTCAATCGTTGGGGAAATGCTTTAAAATTATGCAGACACTCTTAGATGGGCATTTTCAGAAGTATTTTGCCTTTAACTGTATAAATTAATACTATCTGTATCTAAAGAAAGTGCCAATGCGATTTCAATGGTTCCTAAAATGAACAAATAATAGCACTAAACCATAATAAATACAATCAAGTATCAGACACATTAAAAATCTTCACTCACCAGTTCTAGGATCCCGGCCAGCGAAAACAATGGGCTCCATGCCTCCATCAAGCTCTGGGAGAGCAACTTGCAAAGCTACTTGAATTGGGTGCAGCCCCAAGGTACTATTCAGCCACTCCTCAGTTGTTTGAAACACCAATGGAACAGCAACAACGTAAGGAACATCAAGCTTCATCAGAGCCTCAACAGCCCTGGGATGATCTTGCCTTGCTGGACCACCAACAAGAGCGAAACCAGTAAGTGATACAACTGAATTCACCATTGGTTTCTTCGTAACTGGATCAACCAAAAATTTCTCTACCGGCCCAGAAAAATCAAGTCCACCGGCAAAAAGTGGTATCACCTTAGCTCCTCTAGCCTCTAACTCCATAATCACAGCCACATAGTGACTGTCATCACCAGTTACGATATGACTCCTTTGCAAAATCAGCCCAACAATTGGTGCATTAGGCCCCTTAAGCTTCTCATTAGCATCCTTTCTAGTTCCATACCAATTCAAATACTCCTTCACATCATCATACATACAAGGAGCCAAAGGGTGCCAAATTCCAGTATCCAAGAACAGAACTGGATCTGCATACTCAATCTTCTGGCCTTTCAAGGCAGGCACATAAGAGCCAGAAATCATCTTCAAGAAATTCTGCAAGTTATCAGGTGACCCACCAAGCCAAAACTGTAAACTCAAAATATAAAGTCTAGCATCTTGAGCCTTATCACTAGGTAAATACTTCAAAACCTTTGGTAATGTCCTCACCAACTTCAACATACTGTCAGCAAAACCTGCACCTTGTTTCTTTCTTTTAAATAACTGAAAAAATGGACTCTTTGATTGACCCAACTGAGACATACTAAAAGAACCCAGCTTGTTAAGCCTCATTACCTCAGGCATTGAAGGGAAGACCAGAACTGCATCAAGTCTATCCCTCTCTTTCTCTACTGCAGCCTTGACCTTCAATGCAAGCTCTTCAACAAAAATTAAAGACCCGATAAAAATATTTGCGTCTTCAAGATCTTTACGGAAAGTTTTGTATGTATTTTCGTCACGAAGCTCCTCAACCAAGTAACCAACAACCTCAAAAGAAGCAAAGTTAGATTGCTTGTTTAAAGATTGAACTGCAGCCGAGAGAGCAGACTGGTATTGAGCTTCAAGAACTACATAGACGATTTTGACAGTGGGGAGATTATCCCTGTTTTCGGGTACAATTCGACGAACTTCTTGGGTGGTTTGAGTGAAGAGACCGTTGCCAACAGCAGCACATTTTACTTTTATGGGGTATCTTGGACTGATTTGGTTTGTAGCTTTTCTGGGTAGAAATGAACGAAGAAAGTAGTGTTTCTGAGAGAGTGAAGAGAGTTGGTCTGGCTTAAAAGATGGTAAAGTGAACGGTGAAGATACTAAAGAAGCCATTGCAGGTGAAAATTTACAACAATTTCCAGCTGAGTGCGCAGCTTCTCTCTGTTTCTAAATTAGAGAGAAACGAAGAAGAAAGAAAGTAGATAGAGAACCAGCAAAAATATTGAAAAATTCAGAGCTTCTCTACCGGTGTGTTGCTGCTTCTTTCTCTTCTTTTTTGTGAAGTAAATGGCCAAGTTTATATTTTTCTCGGAAGAGAGGAGTTTTGAGAATTGAGACAGGTGGTTATTATGTTAGTGGTGATGAGAAGGGACACGTGGCGAAATGAGTAGCCAAGGAGTTAAAACGATTTGTGTCATTTTTGAGGTTGAGTTTCTTTTGGGGATTTTAGAGGGAGAGAAGATGGGTATGTACCTATCTATCTGTAAGAGTTGTAACTGATGGAATTTCCTGAATTCTGATTGGTTGAATTAGATTTCCCGAAAGTACCTGAAGGGAAATGAGGTGGATTGTGGATGACGTGAGTATGCAAGAAGAGAGAGGAGTAAAGATTTTTGTCAGGTGCCTTTTTGCCGAGTTTTAGATTCTTCATTTTGAGTTTATCTTTCAACGTAAATGAACTGATATTTTTTCTGCGACACTGATGGGACCAGGAATCCTAAATTTTTGCCAAGTAAATCGCCCATTTGCCATCCATTTTTTCAGATTGCTCTCTTTCAATTTGCGGGTAGAAACGAAACACAGCACGCAGCTAAAAAACAAAAACGCCCACCGAATATCCCCAGTAAACCACCCAATCTATGGGCTTCCCAGTTATTAACCAGTAAACAATCGTAGTTACTGTTACAAGAAGATTTTATGCGAATGAATTGTCTAAATGGCTTTGGTTACTCCAAAGGGCCTTTTCTTGAGTACTCTTACTAATTAATTTACAGGTTGTCAAACAGAAGTAACTATTATTATTAGTTTTTTTTTTATATATAAAATAATCTATTTATTAAGTTCATAGTTATTTATAACTTAAGATAGAAATAAAATTTAATATCAATTAAAATATTAATTTTTAAATTAAATTACCATTATACAATATTTAGCTTCAAACTTTCATCAAACGTCAAGAATTTTAACATTTGACAAAAAATATCAATTAAACGTCGAAAATTTCAACATTTGATAGAATTCTTATCAAATATCAAGATTCTTGACATTTGATAAAAAATTTTATTAAATATTAAAAATCTTGACATTTGAAATATTGAAATTCTCAATATTTAATAAAAATTTTTGTTAAATATCGAGATTCTCAACATTTAATAAAACATGTTGAGATTCTCAACATTTAATAAAAATTATTGGACAATGTTCAAATTATCGACATTTGATAGATAATTTTAACTAAACGTCGAAATTCTCAACATTTCATAAAGATTGTAAGTCAATTATTATATAAAAGATAATTTAGTTCAAAAATTAATATTTTAATTAAAATTAAGTTTTATTTTTACCTTTAATTATAAATAAATATAAACTTATAAAATAGGCTAGTTTATAAAAAAAAAAAAAAAACCCATTATCCATCATTTTTACTATGTTTAAAAGTTTTAGTACAGGGGATAGTAGGGAGGATAAGTTATGACTATTATCATTTGGCAACCCAATATCAATATTTGGAAAATAAAATATGCATTAAATAAAATCACACAAACTAGTGTCGTCGACTTCGCTTGAAACACAATCTCAGATATCCTGCCACTTTAGCATCATGTTTTTATTCTCAAATTTGCATAATGTTTGACACTTGACACAAGCATCAAGGATATTCTGTCACCTGACTTTCCTGTTTTAGGGGAATTCCAGTTCTCTTTTAAGTTAAGCTCCGTTAGCTTCCATGTGACTTCATTAGTGTGGCTGTGGGGGCTCAATAAAGCTCCATATCAGTATTGATGCCTACATAGATTGCTAAGCAAATAGGCCCGGGAAGCTGTTTTCTGGTAGTGATACAGTGCTCACAGAGCTTGGAATTATTCCAAATGATCAGTAATTCCCTCCAAAACAAACGTGAATTCCCTTAACTAGATTATTACAAGAAAATTTTCGGCTGACAAGCCACAAAATGCCCTTTTGTAGTTAGTTGTTCCCATGATCCATCCATCCTTTTGCATTACACTTCCCAGAATTAAACTTACATAAATGAACCTACTACGATGCCACATCTGATGACAATGCAGCAACACAGACTGTTAATAACATTGATGATTTAAAAGAAAAATAACACCCACAAACCTGATGGCTGTCATTTATTAGACATAGACATCATCATGGATAAAACAAAGTTTGAAGCAAACAAAAGCATATCAAATAACACTAATTAAACTAAGAACGTTGATGATAACCAGTCCACATAAAGCAATGAGATGACTTTCAAGAGTGACATCAAAACCAATCCATGACTGGCCAAAATGCAAAATATTAGTTCCACATGTGCAACCAAAATTGAATAATTACTAAAGAATTTCCTTCTAGAATAACTAATGCCACAAGAGAAACAAGGGAGAATAAACAAATATAATGTAAATACAAAATTAACCATCCTCTAATTGCACCGGTTGAGAGAGAATCCCCGCAACAGATTAACATCAAAATCAGTAAGTTTCCATACCAGAAATTGCTTCGTCTAAAATCTTCTGAAGTTCCTTCACTCTTTGCCTTGTTAATGCAATGCAATCCTGCAACAACAGCAGAATCAATCTCTTCATCGGCTGTCTCATAAATATATCAAGGGACAATGTATCAATATGCCTGAACAAGCATATAATGCTCATCATATAGGGAGTTCAACTAAAATCACTCATAGACAACAAATATTTGTAGAGTACTTATTGTCAAAATTACTCCACATCCATATATCTGCTGTCAGAGGATCACACACACATATAACTGAAGAACCATTTCGAAAGATTGAAAATGCTACATCGTACATATCTAGAAACTTTTAAGTGATTAGACATTTTCTTCAAGTCTGTTGCCCAGAATCCTTTACCCCTTTCCAGCACAATGTTTAACACCCAAACTATACAAATATTATTTGAGGTTCTAGATTTCAGTTTGACCTTAAGGAGTAAAGTTTTCAAAATAAAGCATTCCTGTATAAACAAAGTTTCAATAATCATGGTTGAAGATAGCAGATTTTAAGATCATGACTTGGAACAAATTGTGCTCCTAAAGATATCAGCAAATTACAAGCAACCCTTAAAACAAACTGAACAATTTATGTCTAAATCAAATATATATGTAAAATGGCAGATTTACCTGGACAGCTGACGTATAGGCGAGAACTGGTCCACCAGGTTTGTACAGGGACACGAGTTGACTGGATGAATCTAAGACCACAGTGACAAGAGTTTCCATAATTGACTCTTCCTCTGCAGAGGGGTCTGCTACAATGTAATTCTTGTGAAGTATGCATGTCAATGAGAATGGAATACTACTAAGTGTGAGCTTCCTCTTCTCCATATTGACCTGCTCTTTTTCCAAATTTTCTTCCTTCTGTTCCTCAGCCACCATAACTATTTTTCCATCATAATCCAGGGAAACCACAGGGATCTGCACTGGAAGGTAGATAAATTTGATAATGAGGCATTCAAAAACATGGTTACAGATTAAAGGCCTCACAAGTTTGAGTTCTTACTAAACTAAAAATTTAACAGATGTAAACAACGGTTTATGTGCCGCATACAATAATTTAGACAGGTCTTGCATGATATGTCAAATTTCTAATACAGTATTTCGGACAATCAAAATTTGATGGAGATAATGCCACAGCAATTCTCAAAACTGAATTGAGAATCATCTGACCACTGAAACTGCTAATTGAGAGCTGAAGGCCAGAAAAATTTTTTACTACCCGTGAGGTCTCATGCAATTGGCTCTGTCCAATGCATGATTGAATAGCAGAAGGCCAGGAATTTTTTTTTACTAGGCGTGAGATCTCATGAAATTGGCTCTGTCCAATACATGATTGAATTGTTCAATGGAACATACAGATATGTACATGCATGCGTGCACAGCCGTTTACACGCACAAATAGCTAATGTTTAATTCACACGGCTAAAAAATTAATCCCCAATATACTTTGCATGCGTGTATAATTATTTGAATGGTTTTTCCAAAATACCGACTTTAATCACCAATAAACTAATTAGGAAGTTAGTTTGTGCAAGTATGATGGCTTTACAAGTTCTGGTGGCTGCCTTATTGCTAAATCTTGGGTGGATTATGCATGCTATCAATCAATGGCGAAGGGAGAGAATCTTACAATGAGAGAAAGCAGCAACTGCCGAAAGTAAGGCAGCATCAAAAAGAGCACCATCAGCATCCAAGCAATATATGTCCTGCAAAAGAAGAAATTATAAATTAATTTCTCAAATAGTAAAGCAAATAGGCATTAACATTCACTACTGGTTAAACTAAACTATGTTGGTAAACAAAATTCTAAAGAAAAAACTCAAATCAAAAGCAAAATATAGTGCGTCAAGCTTCCTAAATTTACTTACACAAACAACAAAAACCACTACTGCTTACCAAATATGCCATCCAAGCAGCTTTTCCACTGATCAATGATAGTTCCTTCAGATTAACCATGCCAGAACTGAAACAACCAATGTAAGAAGAAGTTATAAAAATTATATACACCACACAAGGAAATAAATAACAATAGGGTTGGAAGCTACCATTACTGTGATTGGTGACCATCAAAAGACAATGTTACCACCCAAAACCATAATATAAAAATGAACATATTTTTCAATATAGCACAGGGCAAAGACAAAGGAATGCCAAAGAGAATATAAGTTGTGACAAACGAACTATAGTTTCGCAGTTAAGATAAAATATTAGCACAATAAAGGTTAAAACTTCAGCTAAAGATACTTTAGGAGTTTGAATTTTAGAAGAAATGATAATTAGAGAAAAGTTAGCATGCCTTAAAATAGTGTCAGATAACTGCTTCGCCACAACCGGTGCTGCCTCGGCAGGCCTACCAGGCCTAACAATTGGGGAACAAATTGGAGGCATATGGAAATCAATAGCTGAAAATAACAAAATTTTCATGTTTAGACCCTTTAGGAAAATACAAACAGATATATATAGATGTTAGAAGGAGAAAAAAAAATTATGCAGTTCATGACACTAACATATGCAGCCCTCGTCCGGTGACTCCAATGAAGGGGTCATGACTTCCATTTTAATAGCAGCTAACATGGTCTGGACAAGAAACAAAAGTATAGTTTATGAGATGTGACAGAACCTCTATTCATCTCATACAGAGCCAGTGCTGATATATCCAACTTACATTTATAGACACAGACAGAGAGAGAGGGAGAGAGTGAAGCACTTACACTTGAACCAATCTTTGCCAGTGCTGACCCATCAGCAGATGCAACAGCACCTAAATAAAAGAGGTTAGGTTCAAGTAGGAGCACAAACCAAGTAAATGAAAATGCAACAAGTGTGAAAATGCACAAGCCTTAACTAACCAAGGGATATAGTTGTATCTCTAGCTCTTCCAAGTGGCCTTGCATCAGGGCGTATAGATTCTGAAAGATGACGCTCAAAATAGCGAAGAGGGAAGAGGCGTCTGAAAGCATCCACCTCCATCTCTGATGACAAGTCTTCAGAGGCATTCGGCAAACCCATGCTCTTCTACTTATGTTCTGTCCAAAGAAGGGTAATTTGAGAAATGGCCGCTTCTATTCAAGATTAACAGAAAAAATAAATAAATAAATAAACACCAAAAGCTTAATACCCCAACCAAACCAAAGAAAGGTAATTATATCCTATGATCTATCAACTATCAGATCACATAAAAGCCATGCAATGCAAATCCAGAAGCTGTATACAAAACCCAAAGAAACACGCAATATCCCAAATAAAACAAAATCAGAGAAACAAGTTAATCGAACTCACTTAAATAACAGAAAAATCCAAAGAGAAGAGAAAAAAAACCAATATGGCGAAGTGTTATCTCAGCCAAAGATAAATAAATAAACAAAATTGTCATTTTACCAAGAAACAGAATAGCAATTTCAATCTGCTCTTCAGTCTTCACTCGTAACAATAATAATAATAGTAATAAAATACAGAGAGAAAGTAGAGAATATCAGTTTGCACAGGATTGAGATGATACATGAACACCCAATAATCATTCTGGGACCCAATAATAATAGCACATTGCATGAAGATTAATACCATTACCATTTACCATTTATCATTTATCATACGCAAGTATATGTAAATCCTACAAATAACAACAACATTAGATAGGCTTACTAGCGGTGACAGAAAGGACCCGACGGCTGGGAGTCGGAGAGTATTATGTATTGTAACTGCCAGTCAAAAGTGTAAGAGACGAGAGAAGCGAGAGAGAGATTATAGCCGAATTCGGATTAGGGCTCAGATGATGGGTTTTTTTTGGAAAAAGGGGCCGTACAACGGCCCGGCCCAGAAATGCATCCACCCTTGACGTGGCATAATTCTAATATAACTACTAGACACAGCCACTTAAAGTTGCAGGAACTAACTAATGATAAAACCCTGATTCTACTTTGAAACTGCAAAACGCAACGCATCAGAGCTATGGCGTGCAATTCATCAACTTGTCAGTCTGGCTGCTTCAAAAACGAAGTTGAACAAGATTCAAACCCACCAACAGATACAAGAAGTGATTACAATGAGAAAAATTTGTGCTTAAAGTGCAAGGCCAACGAACCCATGTCTGGAGCCGGCGAAGATGGCAAGTTTTGCTTGGATTGCTTTCGGAGTAATCTGTACGGAAAGTTTCGGCTCTCTGTAACTTCCAATGCTTTGATCACACCAGCTGATAATGTTCTCGTCGCCTTCTCCGGTGGTCCATCTTCCAGGTATTATGCTATTAGTATTTCTTGCTTGTTAAGATATAATTTTATTAATTAAGTTCTTCTTTGATAAATAATAGAGTTAATTAATGAAGTAATTGATTTCATTAGGTAAGATTTTATTGGCTTTGTCAAATGTTAATTTTTATTTTCATGTATTCATCATCTTCTAATGGAAATCAGTTACTGAAAGTGCATACAAACTTACATCTAAAGTACAAGGAAGCACGACTTGGGAAAGAGTATTTGAAGTATGTGTTGCAAAGAAGTGAGACACACATATATATACTAAAGCGTTAAGTTTACCCTGGATAAGGTTCTAGGCATATTATAAGATAACATTCTGCAAATATTTAGAGCATTTATATGAACATTTACAAATGTTTCAATGTTTCAATGGATGTACTAAAATGTTGTTATGCTTGCAAGTCACTTATTACTGTGTCCAAATTGACTTTCTTAGCACATATAAATCCATTTCAGGGTAGTTCTTCAGTTTGTACATGAGATGCAGCAGAGAGCACAGAAGAATTTTGATGCAAGTAAAGATAGATCTTTACCGGTATTTGGTGTTGGAGTTGTGTTCATTGATGAAAGTGCTTACTATCCATTTCCTTCTTATGAAATTGACAAAGCTATCCAAGAGATGAAATTGATTGTATCAGATCTAGCGCCACCAACAAAAGAGTTCCATGCTGTTCCAATTGAAAGTATCTTCTCTTTGGAATCATCCAATGGAAGGGAGAGACTCAGAAAGTTATTAGACTCTGTCAGTGATGCCACTGGGAGAGAAGATCTTCTGCAGTATCTAAGGATGTTGTCTTTGCAAAAGGTTTGGATCTAGAATTAATGTTTCAAGTTGTTGTCACTCATACAAGTTCTGCTTTTATTGGTTTTTCTTCAAGCTGTACTCACACATACAAGATCTTTTCTATACTGTTCTTCTTCTCTCGCAGTTTGCCTCTGAAAATGGATACAATAGACTGGTACTAGGACTATGCACATCAAGGATTGCTTGCCATGTTATTTCAGCCACAGTAAAGGTATGTCTTTGTCAGTTGCTTGTTGATTGACTTTATTTCTAAAAGCTAAGGATTTATTTTCTATGGAAATATGCCATATTTTGTTAATGGAATATATACATATTCTCAAGATAGGCATTCATAAGTTAGCCTACTAAGATGTAAGGCATGGAAAATAATAGTGGAAAAATTACTGTACCCTTGACCGTTAGGCTTAGTTTGAGACTAGAGCACAACAATTAAAGTGTTTGGTAAACACTATTTCTTTTTTTTGGGAATCGCTCATTTTTTCACTTGTATTTGACAATAGTGTTTTTATTCCACCACAACTGTAGTTTCAAAACCACAACTTCTTTATCCCAAACTTAGCCTTAGACTAACTTTAATTGTGACCTTAGTTATTTTCAATTCAAATTTAATCATGATGGTTTAAACCATTGATGTTATAAGTTATTCTAAGAACTAAAATCATATGTTTTATATCTCATTGTCTTGGTAGGAATAAAGTGCAATCTGTTTCTTAGAAGAAAATGATAGTGTTCTCGAGCCACAGTTAATTGAGGGAATCACCTTCAATATGGTTACCTTAGCGAGTCATATTGCTGGTCTAGGAAACATCATTTGGTAAACCCAGAAAACATGTATTTTGAGCCTGTTTTGACTGTTAGACCTTATAGATCGCTAAAAACAGTCAATTAAGTATGGCATTTGAACAATGCATAACTTTTGGGGCAAAGTGAGAGGCAAGACATATGTGATGTGGTAACACATTCTTTTGTCAAATCCAAGTTATTTTCCGTTTGTCTTCAACTATGAATGTAAACCGTTAATATCGCATAGGAAGTTATTGTATATCTGCAGTTCTATTGTCTCACGTCATAATTGTGATTCTTAGTTATATTTGCTTTAACAGGGTCACGGCTATTCTTTACCAGCAGATATACAATATGCTGATGCAAGGTGGGAGATTCCAGTAGTGCTTCCACTTCGTGACTGTCTCGCTCAAGAGCTGAACATGCTTTGCCAACTTGATGGGTATGTAATTTCTACTGCTATCTGCATATAATCACATAATTCTTTACTTCACAATATTCTTTGTATAAACTACAAGTTAACCAATTATATTTTCATCCTTTCGTTTGTGATTTTTGAAATTTGTATTTTTCAAGAAATACAATTATAATAAGTTTGATGGGATCATCAATTTTATTACGGAGTGATTGGTCTGATCTCTTGGCAGGGCAGTCTAAAGACTCTGGAGATTTTAAATAAGCCTCACTCTGGTATCAATGGCTTGGTATCATCATTTGTGAAACTATTGCAGGTAAAAATTGGGTCTGGAATTTTCAGATTTTGTCCATAAGTTCAATGTTTGCGTCTTTGTTGGCATTTTAATTTATTTTTTTGGAAAAATAACCTCAAATGAAAGAATAGTTCACATGTACCTGACACACACCTACAAACATAAAAAGGAGAATAGAAGAATTCACTATGCACTTTGCTGTAATTGTATGTCATCAAATTTTGAAGGATTGATAAGCACAGGCAGAGGGCTACCTCCTATTTTGAAGCCCAAAGTTGCCATGAGATCAAAGATCTGTCAATGAGACATGTAGTAGTAGGCTTCTTGCTTTTTCTCAAGAAGTTCGAAAGATTGGTCTTTGCACTTGAGATAAATAAAGTTGGATTGCTTGTTATTTGCATGGAGATTTTTTTTGTTTTTCACTAAGAGAACTTCACTTTTCTAGCATTCTCAAAAGTATTGATGTTGTCTAGCATTCCAAAAGAATCCTGGATTTGCAAGCCACTAATGGGCTTTTAATTTTTTCAGGAAGAGAACCCCTCTAGAGAGTGCACAATTGTGCGAACAGCTGGAAAGCTAACTCCATTTCACTTCAACAAGATTCCTGAACTAAATGACTCTAGTGTTCCTTTGGCATCCCGAAGGCGTCAGAAGAGATTCAATCTAAAGCCTTATGAATCTATTTCCTCAGAGTCATTCTGTCCTTTGTGCTATAGCCCTGTCAACAAATCAGACTTGACAAGTTTAAGCAGTCTTGAGAGTTGCAAAAGCTCTGATACTTTTAGTGCTGCCTGTTGTTCTAGTTGCCAATTTCAGATGTTTCCCAAAGATCACTCATCCATGGAGCCTTTTTATTCGCTTCTACCCGAGCCACTAGTTGCCAGGGCAAAGCATGGTAGAGATAGCAATGACAATTTCAGTCTGCTAAGGTGAGAATTAGCAATTATAACCAGCACTACACCTTGGATATTTTCCAAAGATCTCTCATTTGAGACACTGCTATCAGCAATAAACAATATTGGGGATCTATGAGAGTTTATTAAGCACCCTTATTACCTTCCAAAATTTATTACCCTTTTCTATTTTCCTGCTTTCAGGAATCAAATACAAGACTGCTTGCTTTCAGATAGTGAAGATGAAACTTAAGCTGCCTTCCCTGTCCTTGAGGTTCTCCGGAGCAGTTTCAGAATGACAGCTTTGATTACAGCCAACCTCTAACAATGATCACAAAGTTTTTAATTGCATTGTATGCTGATTGCTTGCCCGGAGAATTACATCCTAGCTACCGCAATTTGAGCCAGTAGTTCTGATTGCCTTGGATAATTTAAACAAGTATTGTAACTTATTTCGAGTGAACAAAATAAGGATTTACCTGTTGTATTAAGTGGGGAAGAGCTCGGATCGATTCAATTTTGCTTTTATCAATATTGAACTATAGCCCCGGGTGTTTTTGGGCCAGTCAT
The DNA here is from genome assembly GCA_035584115.1 of Cedrela odorata. Classification (NCBI taxonomy): domain Eukaryota; kingdom Viridiplantae; phylum Streptophyta; class Magnoliopsida; order Sapindales; family Meliaceae; genus Cedrela; species Cedrela odorata. Next base: position 8,292,096 of record JAXCLQ010000015.1, read on the forward strand.
TGAGATGAGGTCTTAAATTTTTCTTACCTGTGAAGTTGATTTCCGAAACTACACAGAATGCTTAACCCCGTGGATTAGACCTTGGACTAAAGTTTAATTTTGAATATAGATGGATGCATCTGACTGCAATAGGATAGCTTTAAATAACATCTCTGTAACGGGAGAAAGACATGCTTTACAATTGACAATTTCCTGTGGCCCAGTAGATGGGATATGACAAATGTTTCTCTGTTAGCATCCGTGCTTTCACAAAATACGCTTCAGTCTTTCATTTAATTACAGAAATGGCTAAAGAAATTTAACCACATCAATCATAATTATGTATTGTAGCATGAGTTCATTAACTACTCCTTGGCCAAAATCAAACGATAAATACAAACAAAAGAATACATTGACCTTACATTAGGGCATGTAACAACTCATTTTCCTGACAAATAGTGTGCGTTAAAATCAAAAGAGCAAAAGTTTAATGAACATCGGCGTGCTGCAGCCAGTCGATAGGTTTATGTACTGATAAGAATGCATCACAAACAAATCCAAAATTCAAGAAGAAATTTGGGAAAAGAATTCCTCCAGCTGATTCTCGCTCATCACCACACCAAGTTTCTCAGTAAAAACGGCATTAATCAGATTAGATCCAACATTTGTTGACACGTCGACGGCACGAATTTCAATGTACTCATTTAAGTTGTGCACAGTATTATCTGCATGGCAGACAGGAAACAACCAAAATAAAATCCAATTTTTAAAATTTTACAGGGACAACTTAGAAAAGAAGTTCAATTCTACTGCAAAAATTAAATGAACTTATGCTGAGCCAAACAAATATGTGGAGGGAAGGAAAAGATGGCAAGATGAATTTTAGTTACTAAATAGAGTTATGAATTTAGGTAGTTAAATCCACCAATTGACCAGGGATATGATTCTAAAATTTACTCTTTTACTCAGGTCCATAATCAACTTATATTTATATCATGAAACATATAGGAATCTGATTGAGACTCCTAAAATGGAAAAAGTTTGCCAATAAATTTAACAAATGAATTTCACAACCAAAAAAAAGAGTTCTCTTTGTTTAATGTGCATATGAATCCATGCAAACAAACACAAAAACACTAACTTTCAAGCTTTCTCCCTTTTATATATAATTATTTAATGGGGCATATTCAACTGACCATTCTCTCTCATTCCAGTTTCCTGCTCTTTCAATTCAAATAGGATCATTCCCTAAAGCCCATAAATAGCCGATGATGTTTCTAATACCTCATATGTGGTGCAAATTCACCCTTTAGCTTGATAGCGTTTAAAATGGGGCATCTCTCCAAACTAAAGTAGTCTATTTTTAATGTCTATTTATAAGCAAAACAGGACACTATCAACACCAATCAACTCTTTATGTATGGCTAATCTACTGAAAGGCAATATGCAAGATATTCCAGGGTTTTAGTTAATTTTGCCTCAGATCTCACTACAAAAGCAGACCACCAGTGGCTTTGAAACTCACAGCCAAGATTTATACAAGAGCAAAGTGTTTACCTTCAGCAACTATGGGTTCATATGCAGGTGGCTGAGCAATCCAATTCCCAGTAGAATCTTTCATATGTCTTCTATCAGATGCAAAGCATCGAAGGAATATTGGAGCATGCACAATGCGGAAGAACCTGATGCCAAGAAAAGCAATTTCGTATGATGAAAATCATATAATCTTATCTTTAGGTTTCAGACTTTGGCTATATCGACCAACAAGTGAGACATTGAATTATCCACACAGGTGAGAAAAATAAATCACAACTGAATGATAAAAGCAGAGGTTCTACCTCATAACATTCCACATCCCAATAATCAGATAATTGTTAACTAAAGAGAATTTGGCAAAAATAATATTACAGTTTTGTGAGAATGCTTGTAGAGTATAATACAACAATTTCAATATTCCAATAATAAAGATTGTTTTAAATATTAAATGAATGGTAAATCAAACCCGTGAATAGAATTTGAATCTCAAAAATCTAGTGCCACTCTGAGAGCTTACCAATTGAACCAAATTGTACCCGTGAATATTGTAATAATAAAGATTATCAAATAAACAATAAGAAAATTGAAAAGGTAATATCTTTACTCAACAAAGAAACGAAGTGTATGATTCACTTAAAATCAAGATGGATGTTGAAGATGTATCTCAACTATCAAATGGAATAAGTCAAATTAGCTAAGAATGAGTGATGAAATGGCTATTACGTGACTCTGCTAGCCACATATACCGCTGTCGCACAATAGTCTTCTCTAATAATCAATCAAATAATGGGTAACCGGTTGTTCAAGTATATGAATTACTGATAGCACTGCTCTTATAAATTTTTGTCAAAATTTTTGCAATTTTTGATTTTTTGAGAAAACAGCACAAGGATAGGGAAGATATTCGATTTGCGTCTTTCATCCATAGTAGACAATGGAAAGCAAAGAATACATCAGATCCATAATGCTGATGCAAGTAAGTATTCTCAACTTCTCTATAAGTAAAAACTATAACTGCCACAATGCAATTACAGGGCTGCGCAGGTTTACAAATTCCAACAAACTAGGCAAGAACACATTGATAAACCAACATGCAATCTTGTATAAACATTGAGCAGCATACGGTACCTCTGATACTCAGAGAAAAGCTGAAAAGATGGCCTGATGGTTTCTGACACATAGGGAGCTAAAGGAGAAGGAAATGGAAGACTTGAATCCAAGTCCCACACTAAACCAGGAGAGTCACCACCATTTTTCCTCTGCAAATTCCAATGCAGTAAAAGAAATGGAAAAAAACCATTAGTGACCAAACTCAGATCCATTCAACCATTCTTGTACTCCTAATGAAGTAAACCTATTTTATTAGTCAATAACAACTAATTTACAGCCAAAAAAAAAAAAATTAGTTTCACCTGAATGCAAATGACATGATAATCCCACAGAATCACCCCATCTGCTCTTTGGCTGGCCTTTTGATGCCACAGTGGAATCTAGAAAATAATCATAAAAAAAGACAATAAAAATAAGAATAATTTTCAATCCCACATTAAACCCTCTTCTGTTGACTAAATCGTTCGAATTATAAAAATCTATTTTGGATGACTCACTTATTTCATCAAATAACAAAAAGAAACTCTTTCTCAGTTGCTTTTTACACAAAAAATGCCAGAATGTCTACTTAACAAGCTCAGACTTATAAGAAAATTTCCAATAATAATAATAATAACCATAACAATTCTGCTTGTCATTATCGTATGGTCAACCATTCAACAGAGAAGTGGCGGCAAAATAACATTTTACAGCATTAAGCATCGCTCCCATGAGTCTCCTTTATTTCCTTATTCATAAGAACCAGAATATAATAAGACAGGAAGAATCACATAAAACGAGAACAATAAAAATAACAAGAAAGACAAACAACTGAAACTGTAAACGGATAAAGTAAACGAAAATTGAAAGCTAGAAAGAAACAAAAACAAGAAAGAAAGCTGAAATTGGCAAACTAAAATGAAAACATACATGCCTGCTTCTTCTCATTTGAAATAAACACAACGAAAAGATCGGATCCGTCTGCCTCAGCTGTTCTATTAGCGCAGAATTTCTTGCAAAGCAAGTACACATTCTCCTCGCTTGACAAACAATAATCAAAAAAGTATTAAAAAAAACAAAAACCTAATTTTGATCAATGTTAAGACATAGAATTCATTTTTTAAAATTTAAAAAAAAAAAAAAAAAAAAAAAAAACGGAGTTGCATACCAGTAAAAGGGAGTATGCTCGAATCGGGAAGAGTCCAAACTACTAAGTTCCATATTCGCTCTTTTCACTCTCTCTTGACTCTCAGTGATTCTGTAAGACTGTTAAACTCTGCGCTGGTTTATTGTTCCTGTCGTAAATGAAAATTTATATCTACACGAAGGAGAGAGACACGCTGCCGTTTTAATCGCCATCTCTAGCCAGCCAATGTTTTGGGCCGAGCGGATGCAAATGTGTTAGGCCCGACGATTAATTTGGGCTACGCCGTAGAAAATGGTATTTTAGTCCAATTTCATAACAAAAAATTTTCCATTTGTAAATTATATTTCCACTGAAATATGATTATCTAAATAGATTTGAATTTTAATTCATGTAAGATTAGATTCTTTTATTTACTACAAATTAAATAATAACCGAAATTGATTCATTTATCAAAGGGTAATAAAATCAGGGAGTATGGAAACTACCAATCCTGCATTTTAAATCTGAAAAAATCTTGACACTAATTCCTCCAAGCATTGGATACCAATAATTTCTGCCTCTTCACTTTCATTAGGGAATTGTGCAAGTTCGTGTGCCATCCAATCCAAAATTGAACCAACTGATCATTGGTTAATTCATAATCTTTCGGAAAGATAAAACATTGTTTCAAGTGAAACCTCATTTTCCAAATCTCATTGTCCTTCACATGTTTCCAATAAGATCCATCGGAAGAGCAATACAATTGACTTCCTAGTGTTCTCACCACCAAAGGAATTCCTCCACTTTTTTCACTATTTCCTCTCCCATTTTCATTAGGTTGGGATGTTGATATGTTCTTCCTCTGTTCTAAATGCACATTTAATAAACAATGACAAGCACACATCATTTAAAAGAGCTTCTAAAATGCCCATAATTGAGGCAACTTGGCCACTGCTTGTAGTCACTATGATTTTACTTCCAATGGCACCACCCATCAATAAAATTTAAAATTCTATCCATCTTTTAGGATCTTCATTCCACACATTGTCAAAACACAGCAGAAAACAATGTAAAAGCAGTGTCAAAAGCGCACTATGTTTTTTGTATCGAGCATATAGAATTTTTCACTTAGGATTTTCATTACAAAGATAACAATTGATAGCCACAAATTTCTTCCAACGACTATTGTACAAGTGTTTAAGTGTAATTAGCATAATATAACCCAGGTTAATATAACCATACTTAACCTGTGTTAATTTTACTCAATTAACAGTATCCATAAACAGAACAATTGCTGCAATAATTTCTGTGCTAAAATGAGATCGATGATGATGGTTGATGAGCACCAGATTTTCAGTAAATTTTCGTCAATAGTCATAATAATAAATATAATATTATATTATAATTTTTCTATTTTAAAATTTTATATGTTAATTAATGAAAAAAAAATGTTAAACTATTTTAATTAAATCATAAACGTTTGAGGTTAAATTAAGAAATTACAAATAATAAAAAAGGTAAATTAGAAAATTGTAAATAGGAGAGAACCCGAATTTCTAACTCATGAGTGAAGAGTATGGTCTCCCTCAAAAACGGAAATACAAAATTGCGTAGACAAATAATGAAAAAAGAATTTTCCAGTAGTCTCTTTCCTTTCCAACCTCTTTTGTGTTAACAAAATCATGTTAATCTCTTAGGGTGTGCTTGTTTTAAGAAAAAGAGAGGAGAAATGAAAGAAATTCTCAAAGGAACATAGATTCCTTTTATTGAAAAAATGGAGAGAGGAATAATATTTATAAAATTATATTATTAAAAATTGAATATACTTTTAATAAACTAATTAAAAATACATAAATATATGAATATTAAGTTTAGATTGTGCT
>JAXCLQ010000015.1:8318351-8331782 GCA_035584115.1 Cedrela odorata
ACACACACACACACACACACAAATATATGGATGTAACAAAAAGGTAAATACTAAATTAGAATAGATAATGTAGTAATAACATATAATTTTATCTAAAAATTCAACATGCTTATTTTACGAGTCTATTACTATTTATTTAAAGCTAAAGTCAAAAATATATTGTATAAGAATTGACATACTTAATTTATGAATATGATATTATTTATGTAAAAGCAAAAGTCATAAATTTAAGATAATATTATTGTTATTATTTAATTTTCTTACCAAAAAGAAGAAGAAGATGACGACATTGTTTGAAGGTGCTAGTGCCCCACCATGTCTCATTGACCATGATGTGTGCCATGCATGTTATATAGCAAATAAGAATGCATATTATAAAAAATAAAACCTTATTGAATGTTTTATATTACAAAATGTCTTATTATTTAATTAATTATTTTAAGATAGTTTATAAATACATCTTCCACCACCTCACAAGAAAAAAAAATTATTTTGTTAAAGCAATTAGTAGGTTGATATAATTTCATTAAATAATAAAAGCATAATATAATTTATATGGAAGGTTTCCAATGCTATGCATTACAATCAATCTATCTATAATTGTAAACTAGATAAATATCTTTTTATGTGCAATATATTTTTGGTGTTTTGTTAAGGACTCAAATAGACTAAGTTTTCATATTGTGGTAAAAGAAATAATTCAAAAGCTTTAAAGTTAGCAAAATTTTGATATATGTAAATATGAATACATTTTTATATCATATAAAAAGTACATTATTAATTACAAAAATTAACAAATATTTTAATGTACTAGCTTGTTAGAATAAAAATAGTATATTTTATAATTTTTATATTTCTGCTTAATTTTAAAAATATAGTAATTAATACTCATTTTTCTTCCTGTCGTTTGCTTATATATAATGGTTAATAATTTTATTATATAGCAATTATTATTATTAATTAAAAATTATAATATTTTAATCTCAAACATACTTTTAAGTATAATTAACGATAATTTCTCATGGTTTTTTTTAATTTCACTATTAAAAAATAATTTTAAAAATATATCTCGTAGGCATTTAATCCTTGCACAATGCACATGTTGTCCTAGACCCACTTCTCCTTTTTAAACAGATGATTGATTGGTCTTTTTCAAACAATTGGAAATAATAGATAGCATTGTGGTGGCTAAGCAATTGAAAACCTTCTTCAAACTGAATTTGTTTCTTTTTAATTAGTAAAATAAATAAATAAATAAAAAGAATTAATTTCTATTGCGATGTATTAATCTAAAATCAATCTAATTTTTAGCTACATTTGAGAATAATATAAAATTATAATTAGAATGTTTTTGAAACAATTTTTAAATATAAAAATAGTAAAAAGTCGTTTTTCTTCGTATCTTATTTTTTAAATATTATTATTAAACCACAAATTTAAGCCATCTTTAAATATTTGTCACAAATTATTTACATTTTACAAGAAATGTGGCAAAACTATATGATAATGTGAGTCCTAATTTATGTAATTGATAATGTTATATTATAACTAGCAAATTACTAATAACACCATGATTAATGTTATTATTAAGTGGTGTTAAATTTTTAAATATTATTCTTATTATGTAAAATTAAAATAAGTTATTTGAAAATTAAAAAAATGAAAAGGATATATATATATATATAATATTATTGCAAAATAAAATTAATAAAATATAAATTAGAAGGTTAATTTCAGTCTGCTTCCATTACTTTTGATAAACTTTAAACTATTCCTAAATTTTTGTAAATCTATATCAAACCCCTTCCACATTTCTTCTTGCCATTAGGATGGTTTGCTGCTCATCCTTGACCATTGTCGAGGCAAAAGTACAATTTTACCCCTATAGGAATTAGGTTATAAAATATAAAAATATTTAAAAATGTATAAAATAAAATATTTTCATTAAAATTAATTATCAATTAAAATCTTTTTTCTCCAAGGTTCTTTATCTTTATTTTTTTTCCCTCCATTACTTGGCAAAACAAGGAAAAGCTCAACTAAAACATATCACAATTCACCACTTTTATAAGAACACATTAAAAAAAAATGTAAAATTTTATTTAAGTTTTAATTTGATCAAAGGTAGTGTTCATCTAAGCAAAAATAAGTTGATTGTACATTTTTCTAAACCCATAACCAAAATAAATAGTTTAGCTAAATTTTGAAAATAAAAACTATCAAAGCATCAAGACCAATATTCAAGAATTTAGTCATAATTTTCGTCTTAAGTTTAAATTTAACACTCTCACGACCTTAGTTCCCTTTATCATTTTATATGCCTTGAATTAGTTGTATGTAAACAAAGTTGTCACTTAATTATTGTTTAAAATTTTTAAGGATTAACTTACAGTTTTTTTGTCTAATTTATTGAATTTTTTTTAAATTAGTAGGATTGATGGTTTTTTTTTTGCTAGGTATAGAGGTAGAAAGACAAAAAATTATTTAAAGAGAGGGAAAATAAAATTTTATTTTACATATATTTTTTAAGGTACTTTTGTCTTTTTACACCAACCTTATACTATATAGGGGTAAATTTGAAAATGTATTTTTGGTCAACTATGGTCAACAATTCGTCCTAATATCAAGGAGTAACAAAATAGGGGCGTAATGTACACTTACCTAAACTATTTAGAATAGTTTAGAATTTGTTAAAAAGATGGGACGGTATTGAAACTAATAAAATAAAAAAAACAGAGAAGTCCATCTAAGCAAAGAGAAAGCCAGCATTGCCGGTGCCATCGTCACCGGATCTTTTTGCCTTAATAACGACTTTGTCTACCCAAACACAAAACGCTTATCTGTTATTCAATAACTTCCATCTTTTCACCTTCTCGTCTTCGTCATAATAATCTTGCTGAATTACAAATCTCAAAAGCCCCCCCAAAATAAAAAGTTAGAGAGAGAAACCCGCAACCCCTCAATTATTCACTTTTTTTTTCCCAGTATCATCCTTTCTCTCTTTATTGCCAACTCGTCTTTTTCCATAATCCATCATCACTGTCACACCCGCACACATACAGATCTCTGTCTCTCAGGTACTTCATTCTTCTTCGTTTTCTTTTCTTATCTTTTGATTATCATTTTTTTTCGCTCTGTTTGTTGCTCTGATCAGGTTGCTCTCTTTGGATTTTTTTGTTATGATTCGTTAGATCTCTATTATTTTGTCGATCTGAGTATTTATGATCTTGTCTTTTATTTAGTTGGTTGGTGTTGTTTTTGTTGTATCATGTTTTGATCTGGTAATTGTGATATTCTTGTGAAGTTTTAGTTGTTTGTTGTTTTTTAGCTGATTGATAGTTTTGATTCTTCGATAGTTTGTTTGTTTGTTTATAAGGGTTTTTGATCCCTTTGTTTTAACTGTATATTTTCGTTGCTACTTAGATGATTTTATTAGGCTACAGTCGTGGCAATGATGCGAGTCTTAACTCAACCGAGAGCTTAGGGATCTTAGTTTTGTTCTAAGTATTGGAACAAAAGCAATTATGTGTTTTGAGTGTATCAGAAGGGCCTCAGCTTATCTCCATTGAAGATTTCTTTTGGTTAGCTCAATTTTGATTGCTGATTGTTGAGACTAGTGCTTCAAAATGTATCGCTGTTTAAAATAATGGAAATTAAAAAAAAAAAAAAGTGGAATGCTTGCGTGGATTTCTCATGAAGAGTTGGATTTGGGATGCTTTGATTTAAGAAAACACTGATTGAGGATCTTCTTAAGAATTTGCATTGATTGCCATGAGACTTTGCCACTTTTGGAACATTGCATACCATGTTCTATTCTTGCTTTGGAAATTAGGCGACTTGAGGATGCAGCATTGGTGCTTCTTGTTATGAACTGTGCATTCGTTTGACTAGTATATTCACGCAAAATTATCAAAAGTCCAACAACGTGTGTGTGTGTATATATATATATATATATATATATACAGAAAGGTGATCATTGTTTGTACATGAGAATTGAAGATCTTTTAGCATTTGCATTACTCAAGTTAAGCTTGGTTAAAATGCCAGATGTCTGGTGGAAAGGATAGAAAATCTGAATATATGCCGGCTGACAACTTGGCCTTTGCATAGCAAATTATCACCTTCTTGTCCGGGCTACGCTTGTGTAGAAATCTGGTCAGGTTGGGGAAACTTCTCATTTAGATGATTATCTGATTAAATTTGGATCAGTTAAGTTAGGACTCTTTGGAATGATTATATGATATCTTAACATCTACCATGTGGAATTCAAAATTTGGTTTGAAGGGTTTCAAATTAGACTAGTGATTGCATGTTGTTAAGGCATCAAACAGATCATGTGGTTTAAGGTTTTCCTGCTTACTAGATGAAAGTTTGTCCTTTTTATTTGCTCGTTGAGTGCATCAAAGACTGGATGCATATTCTTAACTTCCCAAAATCATTTTCTTAATTTGATATAAATTGATAATGAACAGTGATTATTTTGTCTGTGAGGAAACTAGATTGCATTTGGCTCAAACTTGAGGAGATGATCCTGTAGTTACCAAAGGAGGACCGCCAAGTATCTTAAAACTCATTTAAAGTGTATGTAGGATTGAATCAAGATCTATAGAAAACAGTGGGATGGAAGCTTAGTTCATAGATGGAAATGCTAATCTGTTTGATGTAAAAATGGAGTAAGGTAAAATAAAACAAAAGACAATGGATGTTGCAAACTTCAGCTTGACTTGCAAACAAGAGGAAAATATTCCAAGTGAACTAGTCAGGATGCCAGGTATCTGGCTAATGATCCTGTGAAAAGTGAGAGCTCTCTAAGTGTCTGAGAAAATAGAGTACGGTAAAATGTGAATCAGGTATATAACACCAAAAGCAGTGCTAGCCTAGGTCTGCATGATTGTGCATGGGTTAGGAAACAGGTACTAAGCCTCTTTTAATCTATGAATCTTGTAAAAATAAGATTTACTTAGACGTCTTTGTTTCTGTGACATTTGCTATTCTGACCATGCAAAAATGTAATTATATTTTTTGGTTGGATAGATTTTCATTCTTGGCCTTGAAGTCATATAGATTAAGATTCTATCAAAAAGGATAAAGATAAATTGTACATTCTTCATGTTATCCTGCTTTTCAAATTATTGTAAATATTTTACTCCTTCATTTTTCTGTATTTGACAGTTACCATATAAAAGCAAGATGGATTTGTGTTTTTGACCTGATAATTTAGATATTCTTCTTTTTTCCATTTTTATTTGTTTTTAATTTTCTGCTTATAGCTGTTGCTTACCTGTCATACTGGGAATAAAAATATATGGTCCAGGGGTGTGACTATTTGAACATGATATGTTAATAATTTTTTATTATAGAATATTACAGATTATGCCTTCTTCTATGACTATAGCATTTAAACAAGGATCCTAAGTTGCAGTGATATTCAGTTTATTTTCATTTTCTTGATCCTCTTGTAATCTCTCGTAGTTTCTTTGTTGCAGTGGATTGTTTTGCTTTTTCGAGAAAGCAAAATCTTTAAGCCTTTATTCTGTTTGTGATTAGAATAACAGAATAAAGAAGCAATTTGGAGATGTCTACCTCTACAAAATCTTTGGATCCTGCATTTCAAGGAGCGGGTCAGAGATTGTATCCTTAATATGAAAAACAACTTTTTAATTTAAGATCTTGCACACACATTCGCACACACATGGCAGATAAAAAAAACCTAGAGATTTGAAAATTTTCTTGGTATTCACATACTTATGCAACTGCTAAGTGTTACTTCAGTTGTGCTCATATGCGAATTTTCTCTTCAATTTTTGTTAAATGTTGGAATGTAATGCTTTCTACTTTATGGTTGTCAAACTTAACAATACATAGGGGTACTGAAATCTGGCGAATTGAGAATTTTCAACCAGTTCCATTACCTAAGACAGAATATGGAAAATTCTACATGGGGGACTGCTACATCATCTTGCAGGTGCGATTAGTCTTGATTGCTCTCTCTTTTTCCTCTTTTTCAACATTTTGTTTTTGGTGAAATATGAATTTAAATATGAATGCTAAAAATCTTACCAAATTTGCTAACTTTGTTTAGTAAAGAGTACAATTCGACTGTCTGGCATGGCATATTATTATTAAGCTCATAAGTTACTTAGAGTCAACTTTGTGACTAGGTCTGCAATAGTGACAGAGCTAAATTTTTGGCTAGTGTGTCAATTTAACAATAAATTTTTATATCTAATTTCTTCCAACATTTCAACTCAATATATGTCTTTTTTAAAATTTATTAAAATTAAATATATTTTAAGATAATATAAAGATAGTCTTTTTTAAGTCAAAAACTAAATTTAATAAATGGCAAGAAGCATGCTATGAATACAAATGTTTGAAAAAAGAGCTTTTTTGCTTTCTTGCATGCTAACAATATGAAAATTTTTACACAAACTTAACCAAGATTTTTATGGAAAAAAAATATAAATAAATTGTCTTAATTTTTAAATAAATTATAGAAAAATGTATATTAATCAACAAAAAATAACAATATAATTTTGTAAGTTCACCTTTTTCCAATTGTTTACATTCAATGATGCTAAACTTAAATAATTATAATATTTCTAAAAAACATCAAAGTGAAAATATATGTGCATTGTCCTCACACAATCCAAGTGTTCTTGTTAATGAAGATTTAAATAAAAATAAGGTAAAGAAATTTAACTAGATTATTAATTGACAATGTGAATCATAATTTCAAAACATATGTAAAATGTTTTTGTCATCATTGAAGACACATTAGTAAATATGATAGAAGAGGGGTGGCCACAGTTCAGTTTGGTCCAGTTTTGGCCATAACTTAATCGGATCAAATACAACTTGTTTCTCTTAAATAAAACCCTAATTACCAAATCAAAATACAATATTTTACCGTAGGGATTTGGTCAGGCATGGTTCTATAAAAAGTCAATAATAAAAAATATTAAAGTTCAAAACATAACTAACAATTGAAACTCTCATGAACAAGTACATGTACTTTTTTCACATAATAAATGAAATTGCACAAAAAAAATTGAAATATTCTCCAATCAACACAATTTCATCAGATTTAATCACATCATGTTGCATAACAGATTAAAAAAAAAAGACCTTCACTACTAATGGACAATGGTGACGAGATAGGTGATTATCGGCAACGAAAGGTAGAAGAGGAGAGAGTTGGGTGAAAGAATGTAAGATGGTAATGGATTTATTGTCTTAGTGAGATTTGAAAGAAAAAACCAAATAAAAAACAACGTAAAATCTTGTCAATGGTAGGCAGTGTTTCCTAGCCAAGTGACCGATGAACAACGGCAGGTGATGGCAATAGAAAGGGATGTGGCAAAGCAACAACGACAAAAGAGTTTGCAATTTTGGGTGCAAGGAGAGAAGAGACTTGATGATCGATTGTGGCCATTTCTTTGATAATAAACAACACACCCCATGTCTAAATTTAAATATTATTCTTCAAACTACTTTTTAAAATGGTTTTCTGGTTTGGTTTGGGATTGGATTCACTGAAACTGACAATGGATGGTAACCTTTCGTTCAAATGTAAAATATAAAACCGATCTGGATCAGACTGAACCAGCCATCCTACTGTAGGTCAGTCCAATTCCAGGAAATTATGTCCCCTAATCATAAATTCACATAAAACAAAAAGTGTATACCACAATTTTTGAAAATCATAAAATGAGAGAAATTTATGCCATTCTATTACCCTCTATGATTTATAATGCTTTACTACACCATTGTATATGCACTAATTAACATCTTATCCCGTAGCTCGTTTACATCTCTTCCTCATGGAACCTTTTAAGATTTAGGTTCCAATTCTTTTCCATACTTTCAATCTAATAGTCATCAATTGTGTTAAAAAGGTAAAATGAAAATAACAAAATTAATTTAAATTAAAAAGATTCATCATGAGAAGTCCTGTTAATATTTGAGAACTTCCTGTTATAGTGCTCAACTGCTGATTATATGGGGGAAGGGGTTCTTTTAACTTATTTTCTTACTTTGTCATATGCTTATCATTGTGTACATATACATATGTATCTGTAGACAACACCTGGGAAGGGAGGCGCTTATCTGTATGACGTACATTTCTGGATTGGAAAAGATTCAAGTCAGGTGTGCTTTTAGTAGTTTTGTCTTTGTATTTTGTTTTTTCAATTCAGAGCTTAGCTTGCCTGAAATTTATACTTCTTTCAAACAAAAACTTGATGTAAAAATGCCGTAACTACTCAACGCAGGATGAAGCTGGAACAGCAGCTATTAAAACTGTTGAACTCGATGCTGTTCTTGGAGGGCGTGCCATTCAGCACCGAGAACTTCAAGGCCATGAATCTGATAAATTTTTGTCGTATTTTAAGCCTTGTATTATACCACTGGAGGGGGGTGTTGCATCTGGATTTAAAAAACCTGAGGAAGAAGAGTTTCATACTCAGTTGTATGTATGCAAAGGAAAACGAGTTGTCAGAATGAAACAGGTATTGTATGTTCTTAATAATTTCATAAATTTGAAAAAACTATTCTTAATTTGGGGTTGTTGGATAGGTTTTGTATAAATTATTTTGTTTTCCCTAATTTTGTTTACTTGTTTATCTATGTGAACACCTGGTCCACCGTTGTACTTTTTATCTTTTGTCTTTAATATACTTCTTAGTTTCTTTTAAAAAAACGGTTGAATATTAATGGATTCTAGGTCGAGAAATCATTATCCAAATTTTGCTTTTGCAGGTTCCTTATGCTAGGTCTTCTCTGAATCATGATGATGTGTTTATCCTGGACACTGAGAATAAGATTTATCAGTTCAATGGAGCAAATTCCAATATCCAGGAAAGGGCTAAAGCTTTGGAAGTAATTCAGTTTTTGAAAGAAAAGTATCATGAGGGGACATGTGATGTTGCAATTGTTGGTAAGGGATTATGTCACTACAACTTTGTAAGATATTTTTTCTTTTTAATTTGTTTTTGTGGGCCTTAATTATCAGACTCTAGTCGTTCATATTTTGCTTCATTATAGTTGATAAATCTTCAACTGTCGCTTATTTGGGTGTAATTGTTATTTACCAATCCAGATGATGGAAAGTTAGATACAGAATCAGATTCTGGTGAATTTTGGGTCCTCTTTGGTGGCTTTGCTCCAATTGGCAAGAAGGTTACTAGTGAAGATGATGTTATTCCTGAAACCACCCCTCCTAAACTTTATAGGTACTTTCTTTTGGTAGGAGAATTGCACTTGTACTCGTCTGTTTCATTGAAAGTGAATGTTGCCAAATAGTTAAAATTCATCATTTCTTCTTTCTTAAAATATTTTTAGATGGTTTACAGGAATGTACTTCTAAGTAATTGCATTATGGTGCTTTTTACGATAATGCATGTACACAAAAAAGACAATAATGTAACACAAATTTCATCATTCTTATAATTGCATCTAAATATTTGCTCTTTTGTCTTCATTTCCTCTTTACTTTTTCATTTCGACCAACAAGCACATTCTTCTAGAGAAGAAATAGCTGCATGTGGAGTTTGGACTAGGTTGATGATTAAATTGCAAAGAATCACAGTTGAAAATAATCAAAGTGGTCACTCCAACAGGTGATGATAAAAATATGGGAAGAACTGATTAAGAATATTAGAACCTTTTGCTATGAAATCCCAAGAATTTGAAAATGTGAGGATACATGAACTAAAATAATCAATGAAGAGAAGTAGATAATCAATCTATTTTAATTTGTTTAACTGCACAAAATTCACTGTGGTTCAGGAATTGGTCACTTAAGAGTTTAGGGTATCTTACTGTAAAAATGTTTTTTTTTTTTTTTTCCATAGAAAAATTATATTTGAAATTGTTCCCAACTTTTGTTACTTTACTAGAAATGATGCATAGAAAGTATCTTCTAGTAGTCCCACTGTTAGTGCATGATGTCTCTTTGTCTCTGTCCCTCTGTGCAACTATCCAACTTAATCATTGATTTTATATCATTCTACATGCAACTTTGAGAATGTTTGCACTTGAAGAAACTTAAATAAATCAAGTTACCTTGATATTTTATGATGCTTATTTTCATTTTAGTAAAGATAACTATTCAATTGGCATTTTGATTCATCTGATCTATTTTCAATTACTTTTTATTGGTAAATATTTTTATTTCTCTTTATGTGAGGTTATAAACTATGAAATAAGCATGTTTTTATGAGCATATTAATTTTTATGGTGCATGCATCTGTAAACATAAAATGTTGATTTTAATTTCTGGTTTCTGCAGTATTGAAGATGGCCAGGTGAAGATTGTAGAAGGTGAACTATCCAAAGCCGTGTTGGAAAACAACAAATGCTATTTACTGGATCGTGGGTCTGAAGTATTTGTTTGGGTTGGACGAGTAACGCAAGTGGAGGAGAGAAAAGCTGCCAGTCAATCCGCTGAGGTAGAGACACGACTTTTCTTTATTATATCTTGACAAAAAAGATGGATATTCATTCTAAATTTTATCTCCAGGAATTTCTTTCTGGCCAAAATAGGCCAAAATCAACACGGATGACCCGGGTCATCCAAGGTTATGAGACACATGCATTTAAGTCCAACTTTGATTCTTGGCCATCAGGGACAGCTGCTCCTGGTGCCGAGGAGGGAAGAGGAAAAGTAGCAGGTAGGGTTGGTCTTCCTAAGTTATGGGTGAAACTGAAACATTTCATATTTAGCATTGTTAAAATTCTTATTTTATGTACTGCTAGCTCTGTTGAAGCAACAAGGTGTTGGTATCAAGGGCATGGGAAAAAGTACTCCCGCAAATGAGGAAGTGCCACCATTGCTTGAAGGAGGTGGAAAGATGGAGGTTTAGTTGATAATTTGGTTTTGTGGTTGCTCTAATTATTTAATTTATTAGGTTGGTAAAATTGGAATGGCTTAGGATGCTATTATTGTTTAATTTTCAGGTATGGTGCATTAATGGCAGCGCCAAGACTCCCTTGCCTAAAGAGAATATTGGCAAATTTTACAGTGGAGACTGCTACATTGTGCTTTATACCTATCACTCGGGTGATAGAAAAGAAGATTACTTTTTGTGTTGTTGGTTTGGAAAGGATAGTATTGAGGTAACTTTGGAATCTTCTCAATTGAGTTTGAAGTCATTTGCGTAATTGCTTTTCTTTTAATTACGTAACACAGACATGGCTTTACTTAGATTCTTCAACACCTGCTTTATTTCAACTTTTTTGGTTCCCAGAAAACTAGTGCTATTCTCATAGGATATGAGACAAAGGCAGTGTATGTTTGAATGACTCTGAAATTATTTAAACTAGAGTATCATCAAATGAAAGCTCTATCCTCACAAACAAGAAGAAAAACTTGCTTTTCTTAATTGAATTTCAGTCCTTACAATTGCTCGCCTGAAATGAAACTTGGAAGCTGCCTTCTGTGATCTCAACTCAGCCAATGCAATATTGTTGGACAATTTTGTTTAAATCTGCTCCATCTGTTGATTAATTCACTTTAATTTTTTGTCTCTTATCATCTTAGATCACTTTTTACTATGAACACAGTACTACTTATTACATGGTCAATCATCGTTGTTTCATTTTATCAAAGTATCTTAATTTAATTGCCGCTGTCCAGTTTCTTGCATGGCCTCAATTTGACATATTTCTAATGTGCGCTTATTTTATTAAACTTATAATCGAGTAACTTCTTTTTTGCCTTTCGCTTTTCGTTTGTTTGTTAGTATTTTAATTATAAATGTTCAGATATCGTATGTCCACAGTGTCTTAACTCTTAAGAGTTGTACCATGTCCTTGTGCTTCATATTTGTTTCATCATATTTGCACTTTGAGACTTGTCACCTCCGCCTGGCCCTTCTCCCTATTATTCTCCGTGGTCAAGCCGAAAGCTTCTCTCCCCTTTCAGTTGAGGTTTGACAGCTCCTCGGGAGTAGACCTCTTTTTTAGAGACCCAATCCCGTTAGTATGGTATATGAAATTGCAAATACAAATTTTTTAATGAAAAAAAAAGGCATTTATATTAGCATGAGCATGGCTGGTTGTCCAGTCCACCCAATATAAGCCGGCATCGTCTCTCCCTATTGGTTGAGCAGGCTGGCATTTCATTTCTTATTACTCCTTACCCGCTTAGCAAGCATCCCAATTGGATAAAACAAACCCAGATTAACAAGCTATTCCATCCCCTTCAAAGATATGGCTGCTGCAAGCAAGATCGCTACGTGCGCTACAGCTAAGAAACAAGCTAGCCTCACCCAATCATGAAGCCTAGCTCGCCTCAGACTTTGAGCATATTCTGTATAGCTTTCACTCTGACATTGTATGGATCAATTAGCTTCTGACTCTTGGTGCCGCAATTATGGATGCACCATTTTCGCTTGCTCTCTACTCTGAAAGCTATTTATATAGTTTTTAAATCTTAAACTTCATGCGGTTTTTATGCTGTGATATTTGCAGAGAAATTATTTTGTTCCATTTTGGGTATTCATACTGTTGCTCAAGATAGAATTGCTTGTAAATGAAATTAGTTAGCTGCCAGTATTTGTAAATGAGACAGGTTGTTATTTGATTTACTTACATTATTTGAAGGTGACTTTCATAGGTAATCCTTTATTGTTTTATAATTATATAATTCAGGAAGACCAAAAGATGGCTGCTCGTTTGGCTAATACGATGTGCAACTCACTGAAGGGAAGGCCAGTTCAGGTATTGTATTATCTATAGTCAAGTTTTGCAAGATGACTATCAAGACTTGCTTATGATGGGTGCTTCTTGCAGGGACGTATATTCCAAGGTAAAGAGCCACCACAATTTGTTGCACTTTTTCAGCCTATGGTGGTCCTTAAGGTACCTTGTTTAAAGCTTGCACCAAATATCACTATCTACATTAAGATTTAATCATGATTACTGTGATTCCATGCTTAGATTAAATTAAGGGGGGTTGAAATTTAAAATTTTCTTATATGGTTGAATTTCTATTTTAGGGTGGTTTGAGCTCTGGTTACAAAAAATCATTAGCAGACAAGGGTTTGACAGATGAGACATACACAACTGATTCTATTGCGCTGATTCGGATATCTGGAACTTCCCTTCACAACAATAAGACAGAGCAAGTAGATGCGGTACGTAGTCATTCAGTTTCTTCGTTTGTTATGCTTTACAAGTATATTTGGTAAAGTTTAAAACTTTTATCTTTAAATCTTTTTCTCCTCCAATACATAGTTTTGGAAAATATAAATATCATCTCAAAAATGTTTAGATGTGAATGAATGATTAGAGATGATAATATGCACCAGAGAAGAAATGGAAAAAGGTGTTTGCCATTTGTCTAATCTTCTTCTCCTCCAATACATAGTTTTGGAAAATATAAATATCATCTCAAAAATGTTTAGATGTGAATGAATGATTAGAGAT
>JAXCLQ010000015.1:8339698-8388303 GCA_035584115.1 Cedrela odorata
TTAATATGATTAAAGTAATCATAAAATATAATTATTAATTATATTAATATAATTATAAATATCTAAAATATATTATTTATATATATATATATTATTTATAATGTATTAATGTATTAATGTATTGATAATGTATTAATGCATTAATGTATGTATATATATGTGTATTAAAGGAATGGATGCATATGATTATAGACATGCATACTGCCGATCTAATTAGCCATGACTCATTATTGCATTAATTATATTTTTGATATTTTGCAAATGTAAGTCAGTTGATTCATGAATGAGGGAGTCGATGGAAAGAAAGCTTAAGGGTTAAGCTTACAGATACATATATATATATATATATATACACACACAGAATACAAGTAAGGCGTTTTTCTTCTCTGTTTTTCAAAAAATTCGAAAACACTTCTTCTTCTCCTCCTTCAAACCGTAAGCTGCTTGAGGAAGCAAGCTCCTGTTGTCTGGTTGTGAATCAAGGCAAAGATTGAAGAGGGAAGCAAGTTTGGTTGTGAACCAAAGCTTGAACAGAAGAGAGAGAAGGGAAAAGCCGTAGAGAGAGAAAGCTCAGGTTGTTTGGTGTTGGACCAAACCAGTGCATGCAAATCCCAAACAAGCCGAAACCGGCTTTATCATACCGACGTGTGGACCACCTGAGGGAGCAAATTCGTTGTTGTCCCGGATAGCAAAGGCAGAGGTAAGTCATTTCTATTTTCTTATTTTTGAACTTAAACAGAGCACGTTTTGTAAACTGTAACATGCATGTGTGCATGTATAGATCAAAAGGGAGTCTGTTCCGCAGGTTTATCAAGATAACCATGGCTCCCCTGCGGCGATTGCACGCCCGAAATTTCATTTTGTGCATCACGCTTCCGCTGCACACAGAAACAAAGCTTGTTTGTAGTCACTGTTCCGTTCAAATTCTACTTTCCATCTGATCAAAGAATTTTGATCAGTAGGAACGCACACTTCTTAGAGAAAGAGTTTCTTGAAGAATGAGGTGAGAGAAGAGAAATCTAGTTAAAAGAATAGTCTTTTGAGCCTCAATCCGACCATGCTGATACTGGAGAGTCCAGTCAGCAGACTTCTATCTCAGTTAATCCAATTCCAACTCATAAATCTTCTAGAGTTCCAAGACTCTCAAAGAGATATGGATTTCTCAATGAGTAAGATTTCGAATCTTACTCAGTAGAAGCAACGGATCATGGAGATGATCTAAGAACCTATGAAGAGGCAATCCTGGATAAAGATTCAAGAAGATAGCTAGAAGCAATGAAATCCGAAATGGATTCCATGCATATAAATCATGTCTAGACACTTGTTGATCCACCAAAGGGAATAGTTTCTATTGACAATAAATGGATCTTCAATAGGAAGATTGGTAAAGATAGACAGGTTGAGACCTATAAGGCACGGCTTGTCGCAAAAAGGTATACTCAGAAACAAAGGTTGGATTATGAGAAAACATTTTCGCTCGTAGCTATGATAAAGTCCATCAGGATCATGTTAGTCATAGCAGCATACTATGACTAAACAATTTGGCAAATGAATGTAAAGACCGCATTTCTCAATAGTTACATTGAGGAAAACCTGTTTATGAAATAGTCTGTCAGTTTTGTATCATCTTTTGAACCGCATAAAGTATGCAAGTTACATCAATCTATTTATGGATTAAAGCAAGCTTCAAGGAGTTGGAATATCCAGTTTGATGAGAAAGTCAAATCATTTGGTTTCATCAAAAACCTGGATGAGTCTTGTGTATACAAGTAGGTTAAAGATCATACGATCACGTTCTTGATACTATATGTGGATAACATATTGTTGATGGGTAATGACGTAAGCATGATGGCAAAGATTAAACTCTAGTTATCCAAAACTTTCTCTATGAAAGATTTAGGTGATGCAATTTATATTCTCGGGATTCGAATCTATAGAGATAGATCGAAAATGATAATTAGATTATTCCAAAAGTTGTACATTGAAAAGATGCTGAAGAGGTTCAACATAGAGAACTCTAAAGAGGTCTCTTGCTCTTCAATCACAGTCTTCATCTTTCTAAAGATATAGGTTCGAAGACTGATGAAGAGCGGCAACGGATGTGTAGTGTCCCATATGCATCAGCTATTGGCAGCTTGATGTACGCTATGTTATGTACTAGACCTGATATAGCCTATGCAGTAAATGTTACTAGCAGATATCAGGCGAATCTCGGGGAGAAACACTGGTCAGCAGTGAAAACAATCCTTAAGTACTTGAGAAGGACTAAGGATTTGATTCTGAGTTATGGATCTCAAGAATTGAGTATTCATGGGTACTCAGATTCTGATTTTCAATCAGATATGGATGATAGAAAGTCTACATCTAGTTTCATTTTTTTATGTAATGGAGGTACTGTTAGTTGGAAAAGTTCCAAGTTGACGACTATAGCTGACTCCACTACAAAAACTGAATATGTTGCTGCTTCAAAAGCAGCTAAAGAAGCAATTTGGATGTGAAAATTCGTATCTGAACTTAGTGTTGTTCCTAGCATGGTTTATCCGATAACCGTATTATGTGATAATACTAATACAATTGCATAAGCAAAAGAACCTAGAGCACACCAAAAATTAAAGCATATTTAACACAAATATCACATTTTGAGAAAACTTGTTGGTGCTAGAGAGATTTTGATAGGGAATACATCTTCAATAGATAATGTAGCTGACCTTTTCACTAAAGCGATGACACTGAAGCAATTGGACCAACATCTTGAGAAGATGGGTATTAGATACTATAACGAATGACTTTAGTGCAAATGGGAGTTTGTTAGTGTTATATGCTCTAAAACCATTCGTGTTGTCGGTTTTGGGCATATTGTATTGAATTACTGTTGTAATATATAATTTACATATTTATTAATAAAAGAAAGTGTTTCAATTCATGTGTGTATGCTGCTTCTTCTATCTATACATACTAATGTAGAATATGCATATGAATTGTCCAAGATAATTATATTATCTAAATAGTTCCCTACATATGCAATATCGAATGAGCATTGAGGCATACTAAATGTCTCCGATGAATATCATGAGATGATATTAATGCAGGTAACATGATATTCATATCATTAGGACATTAGTGTGGATTAATAGTTAGAGAACTGTTTTTCGAACGTGACCAAAGTTATGATGAATCATACGGAAATATGTTGTTAATAATTCATCATATAATTATACTAGTGTATTAACTACTCCTTAGACCTGAGACATCATAGTTGTTGATCGATATAGATGCACATGGTTCATATGGTGTTTAAATGCGAGACTAATCATGTCTTGTACACACAAGCTAGTTTGGTCATGTGTTGTTTATATTGAAATGTAAATGATTGTCAGATGAAATCCGTTGACTCGATATAGAAGATTTTGAGGTTCTATTGACTCGGTTTAAATTTGAGTTCCCAGACGAATATTAGTAAACTGCTAAAAACAAAGTCTTTGGCCAAAGCTTAAATGTCATACGAAAAGTTCGTAGTGACAAGTTCAGCACATATTGACTGATTATCCGCATATGACTAAATTTAGGGTTTTGACATCTGTGAGCCCTAATTTAATTGGGATTAGACAAACAGAAGGAGATTATCCACACAGAATGTATAATTAATCATAAAATATTCGATGAAGAGTTTCTTCATTGTGGTTTAAAGACTATGGCATGTTGCTAGACGTTAACCATAGTCGTTGAGCATCCGAATTGTTTGAAACGAACTCGATAAGATCGATTTCGGCTCACAGCTAACTCCACAGTGAACCCAAGAGGTCACAACCAATAACTTATGTTCTTCCTTGCTATGAAAGATATTAAATAGTATCCGTAAGAGAGTTAGCACTCTTAGAGATGATATTCAGCCCAAAATTGTAAACGATTTACTCGTTAAATAGTTTAACAATTTGAAAGGTATGTTTAATGACCCGAATGTGACTTAAAGTAAGTTACAATATTCCATAAATATTTAGAATTATAAATGGAATTAAAATAAATTTGGTCAAGACAAGTTTGACCGAATTTGGAGTCAATTGATAATTTTTTCAAAATATGAAGGCCTAAGTGATATTTTATATTTACTATTGAAAAGTTTGTTGGACAAGTTTTGGGACTCTTTTGTCTTTGAATAAAAGACTAGGGGTACTTTAATAAATGAGAAAATATATATATATGGCTATTTTCCAATTTTTGTGATGATTTTTGGATAATTATCAAAATATCAAAAGCTCTCATCTCTCACTCTCTCTAGAATTTTGGCCAAGGCAAGGAGGCAATATTTGGGTTTGATTTCTTGGATACTTTATATTTTCAAGGTTAATCTCTTCATCCCTAAGCTAATTGTTAGTTTAATTCCATGTATTTTAAGTTAATTTTGTGAAAATTGATGAAAATTGCATGTTTGAATGTCATAAACCCTAATTGTCATCCTTTCACCTAATAAACATAACAAGTATCAACCAACATTACAGATTGTTTGTATAACATAAATAACAACTTACAGTCATGATTTGAGACAATGTCTTTCGAACTTCGTCGTGGCAAGGGCTCTTAATTGTTTTCTACCTCAACATACGGGAGACATCGTCGTTTATTTTTTTCCCGTACAGTCCAAGACATACGTGAATTGCCTCGCATATCCAATTCTTCATTACCACCAAAAAAACGTAACCAATTCGCCTTCTAAGTTGTAATTGACATTCAAAGAAATATGTAATTGACATAATGAAATCGTAAAATAAATTCACGCATTTGAAATGTAATGAGAATTTCTTCCAAGTTGTACCTCTTGCACTTGTGTTTGTTATGTTTTTCCTTGAATTTTTTTGCCTTTCCAGTTAATGCTTGCAACAAGTACTTATAGGTCAGTGCCCATGAAACTGTGCCCCAAGAGTAACTGTTAAAGGCCTCTAAGTTATCCACTAATTGTATCACAAAAGGTTCTACTTTCCCACACATGTCCCTCCCTAATAAGAATCTCTCCACAAAAAAATACCAACGTCCTCTTCAGCGCATCCTAATCATCCATAACGCTGAAGTTTATATCCTCCATGAATTGGTCTAGTTGTGCTTGCTTAATGAACTGCAACCCAAGGAAAAACTTGTCTCGCAGCCAATGTGTACCGCTTCTTCTCCCTAAAATGTTCAATCCCTTACAGTAATTGTCGAAATTAAGGCCAGTTATCAATCTAAATTCTAATTTAGAAAATTGAAGCACGCGATTGGATACTAAGAACCAAAGTTGTTGCTTTGTTTCTGCCCCAATGGCGTACACTTCCCTCAACAATTCATTGTGGACTAGCATTCCGGAGAACGCAATCTTTGATACTCTTAAAAACATCCCAAAACAAGTTTGTGTTAAAAGATCCAGTTGCATTGAAGTTAGCTTTTATCGAATTCTATCAAGTGCCCACATGTGAGATAGAGATGTGACAACTACGGGGAAAATATATTCTTTCAATGTCTTTAATTTCTTGCTTAAGCCCATTATTATCCCTGACCATATTACTAAATAAACAAAAATAAATAAAAATGTCATAGAAGGAAAAATAAAATGACATTAGTATACTTAGAATAAAGTACAAAAATCATCAATCAATTCTGGATTCCTCGATAAATTTCATCAAGGGATGTATGAATTTCAGTCAAGAATTTGGGAACATGTTCCTAAATCTTTTAAATCATCGAGGGATGTACTACTTATTTACTGGATCCCTCGACGAAATTCATACATCCCTTGATGAATTTCATCGAGGATCAATTTTTTTACATTCATACCATCATCGAGGGATGTATGACTTCTTGATTGGACCTCTAGACAAAATTCATACATCCCTCAACAAATTTCATCGAGAATAAATGCATATCAAACGTCTCCTCAACGAAAATCAAAAACTCCTCTATAATTTCAGTCGATGAGGCAATGCATTGTCAATCATCTTTGTCAATTTCAAATTTTTTCAATCAACCAATGCAAGTATCCACAACTAAAATCAATAATTATGCAATACATTTACCCAAAATGGCTTCTAAACCTAGGTTATACATTGCCTACACCGTAAATCAAGAAAATAATAAGTTTATTTTTAGGCTATGCATTGCCTATGCCTTAATCAAGAAAATAGTAAATTTATTTTCATGTTCTACATTCGAGAATGTTGAGCATATCGTTTATGGAGGAGTCGTTTTTGTCATTGCTTTTGTCATTATTGAAAGGTACTCAATGTTGTTTGGTTTGCCTGTCGGTTGTGTTCTCTGTATGTTTTAGTGGGAAGAAGAAGAAGTTTGTACATTCTTCTTTTATTTAGAAAAACTTATAATTTTTAAAGAGAAACCAAGAGTCAAAAGCATTTTTGTCCAAAATTCTTATAATTGGCCTCAAATATAACACATTTGAAAGCTGAACTATAAACGTAAATATAATACATTTTTGGACTATACAGGTCAAAAATCCAAAAAAAAAACAACAATGTCATCCAATGACTAATTTACAAGTGTCTTAAGTGTAATTGATATAATATAACCCAGGTTAACATAAATCATACTCCACCTGTTTTAATTTTACTCGATGAACACTGTCCAGTAAAAAGTACACTTACTGCAGTTATTTCTACTCATGAAGCCACCACATTAACAGTATTTGTGCTTGAATGAGATTGATGATAATGGTTAAGGTTAGCTTTTTAAGAAAATTATTTAATTGATTAAATTGAAAATTGAGCATTTGATTGTTTTTTAGATTAATTAATAACGAAAGAAATAGCTTATCTGTAATAAAAAGGAAAATAAATAAATAAAATAAAAAGTAAATTAGAATAGATAATGTAGTGATATGATAACAAGTAATTTATCTAAGAATTCAACATAATGTATTTAGTTTACAAATCTAGTCCTATTTATTTAAAGCTCAAGTAAAAAATATTTTGTATAAGAATTGATATACTTAATTTACTAACATAATATTATTTATGTAAAGCAAAAGTCAAAAAAAAAATTAGATGATATTATTATTATTATTTTCTTGAAAAAAAAGAATTAAGATTGTGTAATGGAGGCTTAGACCTACTAAAATTATACTTAATTGTTATAATTTTACTTAATTTTATATGATAATCAATAATTTTATTATACTACACTTACTATTATTAATATAAAAAAATTTAATATCTTAATTTTAAATATATTTTATAAGTAATTAATAATAATTTCTTTTTTAAAATTTTAATATTAAGAAATAATTTGAAAAATATTTTCCATAGGCATTAAATTAATCCTTGCACATGTTATACTAGACCCACTTCTCCTTTATAAACAGAGGATTGATTGGTCTTTTTCAAACAATTGGAAATTGATAGCATTGTGCTGCTGGCTAGGCGATTGGAATTTGTTGTTATTTAATTAGTTCAAAAATAAAAAAGGATTGGCACAAACAAAAATGAATTAAACAATATAAACTTAATTTCTATTATGATGTATTATTTTAAAATCAATCTAATTTTAGCTACCTCTTAACTAATTTGAGTAATGTAAAATTATAATTAGAACGTTTTAGAAACAATTTTTGAATAAAAATAGTAAAATATTTATTTTCTTATTTTCTTATTTTCTTTGAGATTTTATCCAATTTTTTAGAAGAAAAAGCTTAAAATTATCTCTTTTTTCTATAATATATATATATATATATATATTAATCCAATATTTAGAATGAACCAACAATATTATATAGATTACTAATAAGACCATGATAAATGATATTATTGAGTTATGTAAAATTTTAATTATTATTCTTAATATATAAAATTAAGATAACTTCTTTGAAAAAAAAAATTGTTATTTTATATTACCTGAGTAAAAGAATAAAAATAATAGAAAATATGTAAAATAATATTAAATAAATTTTTTTTTCTCTATCTTGCACTTGTCTTTTGTTGATGCATCAAAAATCCTTCTATAGACTTTGTGCACCAGCAATAATTTTCATCTCCTTGCTTGATAATGTGTTCAACCTGCGATCACAACAGAAACCTAAGAAGGTAAAAGCCAGTTGTCCGGCGAAAATCAGTGTTTCATAATGCGTACCTGTTTGTCATTAGCCTTCTTTTTATAAATGTTCATGTTTCTCGAATTTAATAGAATTCTATGGAATCTAGAAATGAGTATATCGTCGTGCGAGAATCATGGAGATTCCATTTGATAAGTATCGATTTTTCAGATTTTATGGGATCTTGAGCCCTTCTTGCAAAATGTATCTACTAGACACAGGATCCTTATTATGAAATACGTCCATTAGGTTAAGAATTCTTATTATAGAAAAATTTGGGAAAAAATCGAATCTTCCCTAGATACGTATTTGTTGAGAGGTCTCAGAAACCTCGTTCGAGGCTTCTTCATACACCTAACATGAGCCCAGATGTTACATATTTGAAACCTTTATCAGCTGTGCCTGAGACCTTATTGAAGGGGTCTTGGAATAAAGTTCCAACCCGAAGCCTTTAATATAACCTTAAGAGGCCTCGGCTTATTATTACTCTTGCTTTTCGTCTAACCTTAAGTCGTCTCATCCCTCATTATACCTATAATCCATGTTATCCCCTGGTCAGTGTTTTTGGGGTCGGACGGGACGTTCTTAGTAAGCTTTTAATCTGGGCCTGTGACTTATTAGGCCTTAATTACTTCTTGGGCTGTATACTCAACAGCAAGCCCTCTAGTTTTTGTCAAAAGTAACTATTTTTTATAAAAAGTAAGAGTTTCAGTTTGAAAAGACATATCTGCCTGCTGAACTTAAATGTCCAGCTTGAAGTCCGCAACCTCTTACACTTGGCGAAGTGCAGTTGGTCTTCTGGATCATGACGTTTCGAGCCTTGAGAGCCTTGAGAGATCTTGCTAACCCTGATAATAATCGCCTCTTTTTTCATTAATGAGGGACATCCTTTTAATTGCTTATTCGAAGTGGCATCATCTCGTCTCTTGATCTATTTTGTTAGATCAACGGTTAAGGTTCCTCTGCTTCTTTAAATACCTCTCTTCCTATTCTCTCATTACTTCTGTCTTCACTTTAAGGCTTCATTTCCTTTGCATTTTAAGCATTTTCAATAGTAGCAAACCTCGAGTTTCAAGCAAAGATTTCAAGTTATTTTCTTCTTCAACAAAAACCAGTAAGTCTATATTTTTCCTTTCAACTCTTTATTGTTGAATTTGTGATATTTTTTTATTGGTGTGGCTATTGTTGAATAACTTCCTAGGGTTAGAGACCTTAGGCAACCTATTCCGTGAGTTGTTGATGATCCTGGGGTAGCTTTTGACTTTACATTTTTCCTTCCTTATGAACAGAGATGGATTCTGTTGATAATGAAGTTGTCTTCAAAGGAAACAACTACAAGGAACAAGCCATTGTCCATATCGTTCCCCCTATTTCAGAGATGAGTGGGTCAACACCATACGAAGTGGACTGGTTTCCTTTGTCTACAACGAAGTCAAACTTAGAGATCTATACCAAGTGTTATAATATCCCTGAGGGGATTTATCTTAGGATTCCTAAGGAGAGTAAGTTGCATAATTGCCCTCATGAGGGAGAAATCATATTTAATGAAAAATTGTTTCGCTTAGGAGTCAGGCTCCCTCTTCAACAATATTTTTCCCAAATCCTCGAATCCTTTAACATCACATCATACCAGCTGAACTTGAACAGTTGGAGGATTCTATCTGGTCTGTATGTCTTGTGGCATTAGACTTCCAATTTGGTCCCTTCCATAGAAGAGATTGAATACATGTATTTATTAAAAAGAAACCTAATAAAGAACCCTGGATGGTTCTATCTTCAAAACTAACCCAAACAAACGAATAACTGACAACCCGTCATGCAACAAACATTAGAAGAATAAATGGTTCTTCGTATGTAGTGACTGGAACCCTTACAACAACATCCAAGTACCCAAGTTGTTTGGAGAGGAGACCACTTGGAGCGAGTTGCCTAAGCTAAATGCTCGGAGCAGGGATAGGGTCGATATAGCTAAACCCTTAGCGTCTAGCCAAAGATCTCTACTTTCAAATGCCGACCTGATCTCATCAGGTCTGATAGATTCTTGTGTCTCTAAGGGCCAATTGGCCTCAGAAAAGGCACAAGAGGGTAAATATCTTGGTCCAGCTAGAGCCATGGCTTCTTCTACTGCTGGGCCTTCTAGTTCAAGCAGGCCCTCAACTCCCAGTAAGAAGGTAATGATCTGGAAAGATCAGATGCCACCTCTCATTGCTCCCCAAGTGGACAAGGGGAAAGGGAAAAGAAAGGTTGTGGCTGCTGTGGCAAGGGAGAGGCCTCAGAAGAAGAAACAGATGTTCGGCCTCAAAAGAAGAAACAGATGTTCGACCAGCTTGACAAGGAGATGGTTGAGATGCATGAGCTACTTCCTGAAGACCTTCCTAAGGGTAAGAGGGAGTTTTTTTAGCACTTCCTTCCCTGCATAAACCAGCAAGCCTTAAACATCAACCCAAATTATTCTGAGACTGTTGCTAAGGCTTTGAGTGTGGCATTGCTGAGCTATTAAATAAAGTGGCTGGGTCAGGTAAGTCAATTTTTTCTAGGTTGGTTTTTTTTTTTTTTTTTACTGACCATCTAGTATTGGCGGATTTTAGCTTCAGTATGCGACCGTGTTGCAGCGAAATGCCCTTGCGAATAACTTTTCGAGGGTATCTCAGGCTGATAAAAAAGTGAAGAAGGTAGAGAAGAACTTGGTCCTTGAAAGGACCAAGTTCGAATTCGAGATAAGCAAATGGGCTTGGAAGCGAGAAGAGCTCTAGATCAAGGCGGCTAAGGCAGAGTCTTCTTACGCCAAGGCTAGCAAGAGGGTGAGTGCTTTAGAGTCCGAGCTCAACAGACTGAGGGAGGAAGGCCAAAGAATCCTCTCAGAATCTGAGAAGAAACGTCAGAAGTTAGAGCAAAGTTTGGACGTTGAAAAGCGAAGATGCATGCTCCTGTGCAAGAAAATCGAGGAGAACGAAAAGATGATGGGGGTCGGATCCGTGAGCAAGTCAATGAGAATATTGACCTAACTTGCGAGACGTTCTAGAGCGAATATCCCCACTTGAAATTGAATTTGCTGTATGAGGCCCTAGGACGTGAACCCCCACGTCAGGATGGAAAGTCTTCGGGGTAGAGATTTCCTAAGGGAAAGGGTCATCCGAATCTGATGACGGCCTACGTGCCTCCTAGGGAGTTAGCCACTGGCCCTTTTGCTGAGCCACCAAAGGCCACCTTTATGGAGCCTGTCGAGGTTTCTTCCGCTGAGGTGGTTGAAGTCTCCCATGCCCAATCTACTGAGGGTGCTTCTACTGTTGAGACTACTCCTGCTCTTAGGGTTCCTCCAACTCCTACTCCTAGGGTCCTCCAACCTCTGCTCCTGGGGTCCTTCAACCCCTTTAACCCTTACTCCTTGGGCTCCTCCTACTTCTGCTCCTGGGATGCCTCCTACTTCTGCTCCTAGAGCTCTTTCTATTCATGGGGATTCTCATACTCCTACTTCTGAGGCTTCTCTTACTTCTAAGGCCGACCTTGTTGATCTAGCCAATCATTCAGCCGACTCGACCAGCTAGACATAGGCTTTTTTATTTTTGTTTTCTTTTTCATGTATGAAAACTATGTAATGTACTTTGCTTAGCTATTAATAAAATACTTCTTATTCCAACTCTTGCGTTGTTTGACTTCTTTTTTCTTCTCTATGTTTTGTGTTCGGTATCATTTATAGAATTTCTCTATTGTGACTATTGATAATGTCTCGAGGAAAAGTATGCTTTGACTTAACCAACTTGACCACATAGAACATGTATTTAAAGTTTATCTTATAACTTCCATATATCAGACTAAGTATCCTCAAGCAGAAACCATGCTAGTCTTAACTTTCCAGACTTAACGAATTTCGGATATTATCACCCTAGCCTAAAATTGTCGATGATAATCTGAAAGCCGTCCATTTCTTCACCTTCTAGTTTGTATTTCAAAATTTAGTTAGGTCTTTAGGCGGTACTGTTTCTGGATGGAGATCAATCATAATCGTTGGAGGATAATTCTGCCCTTGTACATCCTAATGTCATGTTCAGGGCTTATTCGGGGCTCATAGATAGCATTGTCTTGTAATGAATGTAGAACTTTAATCGTCTGGGAACCATTGTGCTCAAGCCTATTTTGTATTCAAGGCCTTTTTGAGTTATGGCTACTATTACCCCGAGATGCTCTGGAGACCTAGCCATCTAGAGCTTATACGTCTTGAGATCATTCTCAAGGCTTATTCGAGTTAGAAACGTAAGAATCATTTATCTAGGAACACATTTTGCTCTTGTACGTTTTGAGATCATTCTCAGGGCTTATTCGAGTTGAGGATGATATTAACCTGAGATAATTGTTAAATATAGCCCCCCGAGAACCTTTTTGCTCTTGTATATCCTAAGGTCATGCTCAACGCTTATTTGAACTCGGGATAATATTACCTCGGGGTGATGGTTAAATGTAACCTCCCAAGAACTTTTTTGCTCTTGTACGTCTTAAGGTCATACTCAAGGCTCATTCGAGTTGAGGATAATATTACCTTGGAGTGAATGAGAGAGAAACGTTTGGGAACCGTGTCATCTATATTTGAGCTTTTGGATAATATTACCCCAAAACGTTTGGAGAACTTAACCTTCTGGAAACCATTCTTGCTCTTGTACGTTCTGAGGTCATGCTCAAAGCTTATTCGAGCTATAGATAATATTATTCCAAAGGTTATTGGATAACATAATCGCGCGATAACATTTTTGCTCTTATACATCCTGAGGTCATGCTCAAGACTTATTTGAGTTGAGGATAGTATTACCTCAGGGTAGTTGATGGATATAATCACTTGAGATCTTTTTTTCTCTTGTACGTCATGAGGTCGTATTTAAAGCTTATTCGAACTAAGGATAGTATTACCTTAGGATGATTAAAGAATTTTGTTTGCTCAAGAACCATTTTGTTCTTCTATAGTTCGAATTCGTGTTAAGAGCTTATCTAAGGTTATGGCTAATATTATCTTGGGATGTATGGAAAATTGACATATGGGAACTACCTTGCTCTTGTATGCCCGAAGATCAATTTCGGGGCCTATTCGAGCTTATGGAAAATATTATCCCAGACTTTGTGTTTCTTTGTTCCTTGATCTATAATCTTCTATTCATCTGTGTTTCTTTAAGGAATCTTTGGTGAAAAATAATGACTTTATTTATTTCTAGGCAAAAGATGTTACAAATCTTCGATGATTTCAAGGGTAATACAACTTTAATCGTTCAGCATTCCAAGATTTATTGACCCTACTTCCATCTGAGAATTCTAAGTTGTAGACTCCAAGTCTTAGAATTTGGATGACTTTGTACAGACATTCCCAATTAGCCCCGAGAACACCTTCTCCTAGTATCTTGGTATTCAAGGTAACTTGTCTCAAGACTCAATCTCATACTTGAAAAGTGCAATGCCGAACGTGCTTATTGTAATACCTAGCCACTCTTTGTTGATAGGCTACTACCTTTATCATCACCTGATCCCTCTTTTCTTCAAGGAGATCCAACTCCAGATGCAAGTTCTGATTATTGAATACCTCGTCATAGTTGCTGACCCAAAAAGTTTGTATGTACACCTCGATGGGAATTATTGCCTCACATCCAAAGGTAAAACTGTAGGGAGTCTCGCCAGTAGCCACCTTTGGGGTGATCCTGTAGGCCCAAAAGACTTCAGAAAGCTTGTCAATCCATGCACCCTTGTGCTCCTTGAACTTCTTCTTTAATGCCTACTTGATGACTTTGTTCGCAGCTTCCACTTGTCCATTGGCTTTTGGATGAGCTGGCGTTATAAATCTGAGATCAATCACAAAATTCATGCAGAATTCCTTGAAGTTTGAGTTGTCAAACTGCTTTCTGTTATCGGTGATCAGCACTTGAGGTATCCCGAACCGATAGATAATGTTCTGCTTGACAAATGTGGTGACCCTCTTTTCGGTGATAACGGCTAACAACTCAGCTTCTACCCACTTGGTAAAGTAGTCTATAGCCACTATAACATACTTTGCGTTGCCTCGTGCCAGCGGTAAGGGTCCAATGAGATCTAGTCCTCACTGAGAGAATGGTCAGGGGCTCGATAGAGACTTCAGCTTTTCAGGAGGCTACCTCAGAATGTTGTCATATATTTGACATTCGTGGCAAGTCCTCGCTACCTGAGCTGCATCTTGTGAGAACGTTGGCTAGTAATATCCTTGTCTCATAATTTTGTATGTCATGAACAGAGCTCCCACATGTTCGCTGCATGCTCTACGATAAATTTCTTCTAAAATTCGAGTCGACTACTTGAGTCTGAGGCATTTGAGATACGGGATGCTATAACCCTGTTTGTATAATTATTCATCAACAACAGTGCACTTTGCCGACTTATTTTTTATCTTTCTCGCCTCGTCTTTGTTATTTAGGAGCTTTTCTTTCAGGATGTAGGATTTTATCTCTTTAATCCAACAGTGGCGAGAGTCAAGCTGAGCTATGCAAAACTAATCAATGTTTACATCTGTACTCTTCTGTTTCAGTACTTCAAGATGGACCGAGGCTAGGATACTCTCTTTGAAGGTAGAGGCCAATTTTGCTAGCATATCTACTCTGGAGTTTTCTAACCTTGGGATCTGTTTTATTGTGACAGTCTTCAGTGTGCTCAAAAGTTGTTTAACTATTTCTAAGTAAGCTTGCATGTTGTTTTCCCAAGCCTAAAACTGTCTGTCTATTTGGTTGGCTATTAGTTGGAAATTGCAATGGATGTCCAAGCTTATGATCCCTAATGTATGAGCCAACTTGATCCTTACAATTAGAGCTTCGTACTCCGCCTCATTGTTAGTAACATTAAAATTGAATTTTAAGGAATACATTACCTCGATCCCTCCTGGGCTTACCAGGACAACTCTAGCTTCTCCTCTTTGTACATTTGAGGCTCTATCTATAAAGAGGCTCCAGATCAGCTCGGTTTTGTCTGAAACGATTGGATCTTCCAGTCCCTAATTTGGATGTTTTTCTGTGACTTGGTAGATGAAAAGGTGCTCAGATATGGATCTTTTAGCTACAAAGTCTGCCAAAGCCTGCCCCTTTATTATTTTTCTTAGTTTATAGCTAATGTCATTCTCACTGAGCTCAACTGACCACTTCACTAGCCTACCTGATGGGCCAGGTCGGTGTAAAATCTGTCTCAGGGGTGATTTGTCAATACTACCACCTGGTGGGCCTGGAAATATGGTTGTAACTTTCTTGCTGCACTACCAGTGCCAATGCTAGCTTCTTAGGTGGTGAGTATCTTATCTCAATGTCCAACAGTGCCTTACTGGTGTAGTAGATAGAGCGATGGATCTTCTCTACATCCTCTGTTACCAAGATTGAGCTTATTAAGTGGTTACTCACTGCTAGGTAAAGGTACAACACATCTCCTACTTCAGGGCTTGTCAAGTGCGGTGGTGATATGAGGTACCGTTTTAGCTCTTGGAAACTACTCTCACATTCTTCAATTCATTCGATCTTCTTCCCTTTTTTCATGATCTAAAAGAAAGTGAAACATCTATCAGTCGCCTTAAACAGGAATTTACTTAACACCGCCAATTACCCTGTTAGGCTTTGGAGTTCTTTGAGAGTGGATGGGGACTTTAAATCTAGTATGGCCTTGATTTTCTGCGGATTGGCTTCAATGCCACGTCGCTAACCATATATCCCAATAACTTTCGCGCTTAGACTCCAAATGTGCACTTTTCGAGGTTCAGTTTCATATTGTATCTTTTCAGATAGAAAAAGATTTCTTCCAAGTGCCCCGGATAGTCTTAGGCTTTTAGAGATTTAGTGATCATGCCGTCTACATAAATCTCAAAGGTTTTCCCAATCAATGGCCTGAAAACCCGATTGACTAATCTTTCGAAAGTAAATCTTGCATTTTTAAGCCCAAAAGGCATCACCTTATAATAATATAACCCCAGGTTGGTAATGAATGCAGTATTCTCCTGATTTGATTCGTGCATTCTAATCTGATTATACCCCGAGAATGCATCTATGAAGCTCAGCAACTCATGTTCGGTTGTTGAATCTACTAGCTGATCAATTCTAAGAAGCGAGAAACTATCTTTGGGGTACGCCTTAATCAAGTCTGTGAAGTCCACGCATATTTTCCACTTCCCGTTGGATTTCTTGACCATCACCACGTTTGAGACCCATTCCGGGTAGTGCACTTCCCTAATAAACTTAGCTTTCATCAGTTTATCCACCTCAGCGTGTACTGCTTCTCTTCTCTCAGTGTTAAATGATCGCATCTTCTACTTCACTGACTTGCACTAGGAATTGATTGCGAGCCGATGAGAAATTACTCAAGAATCAATCCCTAACATGTCTTCATGTGTCTATGCAAACACGTCAATATGTTGTCTCAAAATTTCCTTGAGTTTCACATTCTGCTCCTCAGAAAGATGAGAGTCAATCTTAACTATTTTTTGAGGAGCTTCTTGGTTCAAGATTACAGACTCAAGTTCTTCTGTTGGCTCCAATGAGGATGGCTTGTCGTCCTGCTTGGCTTCATGGCTTATTCTTTTCATTACCTATTTGTCTTGCAAGTTCTTATTATCAACTTCAAAAACTTCCTCCTAGGGGCATTTTGACAAGCAGTATGAGTTTTTTGAAGAGGCTGCGAAGCACGATCGAGCCTCTTTTTGATTTTCTTTGATGATTTCAGTCTCTTCCCCTGCTCGAAATTTTAGCTTCAGGTAATTAATGCTCTCTACTGCCTTCGTAGTTCTTAGGAAGAATCTTCCAAGAATCATCATATAAGGCATTTTGAGATCAACCACCTGGAATTCAACCATTATGGTCTTTTGGTATGGCTTTTCTCCCATGGTAATAGGTAGTTGCACTATCCCAATGGGTAAATACATGACTTGCCGAAGCCAAGAAGGGCAGTCTCCGCTGGCCTTAACCTCAAGTCTTAAATTCCCAAGGAATCTAATTTTTTTTTAAAGATGATGTCAGCCGAGCTCCCTATATCCACCAAAATTTAGCTGACCTGGGCTGGTCCTACTGTCAACATTATTAAAAGCATTGTCGTGTGGGTAATGTATTCTCACTTCGTCTTCATCCGTGAAAATAATTGGTATCGAGGCGATCTTTTACTTTTTCTCGGCTTGAACATTCATGACATGGATATTCGAGGAGGCATTTGGCAACGAATACCGTAAATAGTTCTTTTTTGCTCTATTCGAGTTTCCTGCCAATGTGGTTCCGCCTAAGATTACTATAGTTCGTTCCTCATGTATTTTTTATGTTCGACCTCTTGGTCTGAAGTGCCAAGCTCTTCGTCGTGGTTGGCTATGAAATCCGACAGGTAATTGTTATGAATCAGCATTTCAATCTGATTCCTAAGGTCAAAACATTCGTCTATCAGTTGTCTAGCACTTTAGTTGAAGTCACAAAACTTGTCCTTGGCGTTTCCTCTCGACTTAGTTCTTATAGGGCGAGGTTCCATCAGTATGGTTCTCCGTCTCTTGATTTCTTACTAGACCTGTAAGAGTGAGGCATTCAAGGGAGTGAAAACTTTATCCCCCTGGACATGAGCTATCCTTTTCTCTTTATCCCTTCTTTACGAGCAATACCCCCTAGGAGAAAATTGGTCTCTTCCTCATGCTGTCTTATTATGCTCCCGAGCTTGTCTTCTATTTCTATCAAAGTCTCGTAAATTTCTCATGTCGTCATGCCTTCTTCTCGGATTTGTTCTCTGGTTTCCATCTCACTGCAAGGTGGTGGTCTGAGGGCTTTTTCTTCTTTTAATTTGAGGGCGACCTGATCTTCGATTTCGATCTCGTCTAACAGCTTTCTTTGAACAATTTTATAGGTAGTAACAGATAATTTTAGCACAGTATACCATTCTCGGTCCACTCACAACCCTATCCTGAGACCTTTCAAAGTTAGGGAGTGATGATAAGCCCCCAACTCCATTACTTCTTCATGGTATCTCTTGACGAAGTTTCTAAGGCTTTCGCCTTCTCTTTACTTCATGAGCAATAACGAACTAGGGGTTTTGAGGTTAACTGTCGCCCCTCTGAATTCGTTAACAAATACCTCGTACAATTGCTCAAAGCTACGAATACTATCAGGGGTTAGACTAGTAAACCACTTCTTTACTTGTCCTTCTAGAGTCAAAGGGAATAAGTGACACATCTGAGACTCATCTAACCCTTAGATCAACATCATCTCCCTAAAAAGATCCATATGCAAGGACAAGTCTGTTTTTCTCGTAAAAGGGTTTATCTACGGCATCTTGAACTTCCTAGGAAGAATAAGACTTAGGATCTTCAGGGAGAAAGGGGATCTAGAGTGTAATCCCACATATGGTGCGAGCTCTTTTGGTCTTCTAACTTCTCGACCAACTTTCTGATGCAAGCCTCTAGATTATTGACCCGGTCGTTATTTTCCCTAGAACTTTTTCTTCGAGGTGAACTCTGCAAAAAGCTTTCTCTCTTCTTTCGTTGTTTCCAATTAAGAAACGCCATCATGTCCTCCGGACCAGAACTGTTATTTGACCTCAACTTGCGAGTAATCGCTGAATCTTCTTAGGAATATTAGAATTCTGGCTCAAGCTCATTGGTGAGCCTGAAGGCAATATATTCACCTTGTAGCTCCCCAGGTGAATGATCGAAAACCTTTCCTTTTCCTTTTTCAGCAGCTATATATCTCTTCCTAGTAGTGTTCTGCCGAAAATTGGTTTCACGATTCTTAGTATGCAAAGCACTTGGGACACTGCTTTCCACATCCTCTGCCGACACTAACGTCTTCAACTCATGAGAATCAACTTGAAGTATCTTCTTCATGCTTGCCACTTCCTCAACCAACACGTGGATCTGCCTGTCTTGTTCTACATGTTGTCTTTCGTTATCGACTAGCCTCTTAACCAACCATGCAAGTTCTACGATTCTTTGGTTGGAGGAAATTTAATGTGGTGATGAAGCCTCTGAACCGTGATTTGAGCCCTCCAAAGGTGGCTGCTAAGTACCATCATTCCAATTAATTGTCGTTGTCTCCTCAAAAGGATTATAGTGAGGATTTTCCCTTGCCACTGCTCGGTTTCTTATAGCATAAGTTCAAGAGGTTGCCATGATTTTCTTTTAACAGTGATTTTTGACTTTTTTTCATATTCCTATAGACGACACCAAATGTTGATGTAGCAAAAATCTTTCTGTGGACTTCTTGCACCAACAATAATTTTCGTCTCCTTACTTGATAATGTGTTCAACTTACGATCAAAACAGAAACCTAAGAAGTTAAAAGCAAGTTGTCCTGCAAAAACCATCCAATGCTTAAGTCAGGGTTTTGCTTTATGTTATGAGAGAAAGGAGAAAGAGAATGTAAACTCTTAATCTTAATACCAGTGTTTCATAATGCATACATGTTTGTCCTTAGTCTCTTTTTATAGATGTTCATGTCTCTCGAATTTAGTAGAATTCTATGGAATCAGAAACAAGTATCTCGTCATGCGATAATCATGGAGATTCCATTTGATAAGCATCAGTTTTTTGAATGTTATGGGATCTTGAGCCCTTCTTGCAAAATGTATCTACTGAGCACATGATCCTTATTATGGAATACGTCCATTAGGTTAAGGATCCTTATTATGGAAGAATCCGGAAGAATTTGGGAAAGAATCGAATCTTCCTAAATACGTATTTGTTGAGAGGTCTCGAAAGCCCTCAATTGAAACTCCTTTATACACCTGAGATGGGCCCAAATGTTACATGTCTGAAACTTTT
This sequence comes from Cedrela odorata, assembly GCA_035584115.1. Classification (NCBI taxonomy): domain Eukaryota; kingdom Viridiplantae; phylum Streptophyta; class Magnoliopsida; order Sapindales; family Meliaceae; genus Cedrela; species Cedrela odorata. The sequence goes on from JAXCLQ010000015.1 coordinate 8,359,525, forward strand.
ATTAGCTGTGCCTGAGACCTTATTGAAGGGGTCTTGGAATAAAGTTTCGACCCGAAGCTTTTAATATGACCTTAAGAGGCATCGGCTTATTATTACTCTTGAGATCTTTTCGTCTGACCTTAGGTCGTCTCATCCCTCACTATACCTAAAATCCTTGTTATCCCTTGGTCAGTATTTTTGAGGTCGGACGGGGCTTATGACTATTCCGTTCTTAGTAAACTTTTAGTCTAAACCTGTAACTTATTATACCTTAATTACGTCCTAGGTTGTATACCCAACATCTTTATTTTTCTCTCCTTCGCAAAATAAGAAAAAGCACAATCCTATATAAAAGTCATGATACCAAAATATATCACCATTCACCACTTTTATAAGATAGAAACATGGAGAGCTGCTAAAATGTTATTTATGTTTTAATTTGATCTAAGCAAAATTAATTTTATTTGTCGATTTTTGAAATCCACCACCAAAATAAAAATATTTAGCTAAAATTTGCATTAAAATTTGAAAATAAAATAGATCAACTACTTCGATTGGTCATTTATTTGTAGGCGAAGTGAATTACTAAAGTAATGTATAGATTTGTAAAGATTAAATCATAGTCTTTTCATTTAATTTGGTTGGTTTTTGAATACCGGTAGGATTGATTATTTTAACTTAATAGTTTTGTAGGGTTAATGGTTTATTAATTAATTAATTTTTGCTAGGTCAAGAGAGAGAAAATATATATTTAAGGAGATAGAAAATAAAATTTTATTTTACATATATTTTTAACGGACTTTATCTTTTTACAGCAACCTTGTATTGTACAGGGGAAAAAAAAATTAATGTACTTTTTAGTCGACAATTTGTCCTAACATCAAGGTGTAACAAAATAGGGGGTTAATGTAGACTTACAAAAACTAATTAGGTTACTCTAGAATTTGTTAAAACAATAGGATGGTATTGAAATTAACCAATTAAAAAAAACAAACAAGTCCATCTAAGCAAAGAGAAAGCCAACATGGCCGGTGCCATCGTCACCGGATCTTTTTGCCTTAAATAACGACTCTATCTGCCCGAACCCAAAACGCTGGTCTATTTTTCTATAACTGCTCTCTTTTCACCTTCTCTGCTTCTTCTTCTTCGTCATCATAATAATCATCATAATTCATTCATATCTCTCTCTCTTTCTGAATTACAAATCTCATAAGCCCCCAAAAATAAAAAGTTAGAGAGAGAAACCCACAACCCACGACACAACCCCTCAATTATTCACTTTTTTTCTTTCTTTCTTCCTTTCTCTTTTCCCAGTATCACCCTTTCTCTCTTTATTGCCAGCTCGTATTTTTCCATAATCCATCATCACTGACACACCCGCACACATACAGAGATCTCTCTCTTTCAGGTACTTCTTCATTTCATTCTTCTTCGTTTTCTTTTCTTTTGATTACCTTTTTTTCTTCCTGTTTGTTGCTCTGATCAGGTTCCTCCCTTTGAATTTTTTGTTATGATTCGTTAGATCTCTATCATTTTGTTGTCTCTTTTGCTGTTTGTTGATCTGGGTATTTGTGATCTTATCTTTCTTTAGTGGGCTGTCGTTGTTTTTTGTATGATGTTTTGATCTGGTAATTGTGATAATCTTGTGAAGTTTTAGTTGTTTGTTTGTTGTCTTTTAGCTGCTTTTGATTCTTTGGTGGTTTGTTTGTTTATTTGTAAGGGTTTTTTTTATCTCTTTGTTTTAAATGTATATTTCCATTGCTACTTAGATGATTATATTATGCAACAGTAGTGGCAATGATGCGATCGAACGAGAGCTTAGGGATCTTAGTTTTGAGCTAAGTATTGGAACGAAATCAGTTGAATGTTTGAGTGTATAAGAAGGGCCTCAGCTTTATCTCCATTGAAGATTTCTTTTGATTAGCTGAATTTGCATTGCTGATTTCTGAGGTTAGTGCTTCAAAATGTATTGCTATTTAAAATAGTGGAAAGTTTTAAGAAAAGTGGAATGCTTGCGTGGATTTCTCTTGAAGAGTTGGATTTGGGGATGCTATTATTTAATGAAATACTGATTGAGGATCTTAAGAATTTGCATTGATTGCCATGGGACTTTGCAACCTCTGGAACATTGCATGCCAGTTCGGTTTTTACGTTGGAAATTAGGCGACTTGAGGATGCGGCATTGGTGCTTCTTGTTATGAACTGTACATTCATTTGACTAGTATATTCATGCAAAATCATTAAAAGTACAGCAATGTATATGTGTATACATACACAAAAAGGTGATCATCTTTTGTACATGAGAATTGAAGATCCTTTAGCATTTGCATTACTTAATTTAAGCTTGAGTTAAAATGCCAGATTTCTTGTGGAAAGGGATATAAAATCTGAATATATGCTGGCTGACAAGTTGGTCTTTGCATAGCAAATTAGAACCTTCTTGTCCAGCCTACATTTGTGTAGAAATCTGAAACTCAACTTGGAGGTCAAGTTGTGGAAATTTCTCATTTAGATGATTGTCTGATTAAATCTGGATCAGTTAAGTGAGGTTCCTCCTTACTAGATGAAAGTTTGTCCTGCTTCTTTGCTCTTTGAGTGCATCAAAGACTGGATGCAAATTCTTAACTTCCCAAAATAGTTTTCTTAATTTGATATGAATTGATGATGAACAATTGATTATTTTATCATCTGAAGGATTAAATTGGAAGCTTTGTGAGGAAACTAGATTGCATTTGGCTCAAATTCAAGGAGATGATGCTGTAGGTACCAAGGGAGGACAGTCAAGTATCTTAAAACACATTTAAAGAGTATAAGGATTGAATCAAGAGATACAGAAAAAAATGGGATGGAAGCGTAGTTCATATGTTAAAATGCTAATCTGTTTGATTTAAAAATGGCTTAAGGTAAAATAAAATAAAAGACTATGGATGTTACAAACTTCAGCTTGACTTGGAACCAAGAGGAAAATATGCCAAGTATTTTCCGGTACTTGTTTTTAAATTTTTGTTTATAACTGTTGCTTACCAATTATACTGGGAAGAAAAATATATGGTCCAGTGGTGTGACTGTTTGAAAATGATATGTTCATAATTTTTAATTATACAATATTACAGTTATGCCTTTTTCTATGACTGTAGTATTTAAACAACGATCCTAAGTTGCAGTGGTATTCAGTTTATTTTCATTTTCTTGTTCCTCTTGTAATCTCTCATAGTTTCTTTGTTGCAGTGGATTGTTTTGCTTCTTTGAAAAAGCAAAATCTTTGAGCCTTATTCTGTTTTTGATTAGAATAACATAATAAAGAAGGAATTTGGAGATGTCTACCCCTGCAAAATCTTTGGATCCTGCATTTCAAGGAGCGGGTCAAAGATTGTATCCTTAATATGAATAACAACTTTTTAATTTAAGAACTTGCAAACACATTACGCACACACATTGTAGAGAAAAAGAGCTAGAGATTTGAAATTTTGTTGGTATTCACATACTTATGAAACTGCAAAGTGTGAATGGAATATGGCCTTGACTTCAGTTGGGCTCATATGTAAATTTATCATTAACTTTTGCTAAATGTTGGAATGCAATGCTTTCTACTTTACGGTTGTCAAACTTAACAATACATAGGGGTACTGAAATCTGGCGAATTGAGAATTTTCAACCAGTTCCGTTGCCTAAGTCTGAATATGGAAAATTCTACATGGGGGACTGCTACATCATCTTGCAGGTGCGATTAGCCTTGATTACTTTATTTTTCAACAATTTTTTCTTCTTTTTGTTTTTGTGAATTATGAATGTAAACATGAATGTTAAAAAACTAACCAAATTTAGTAACTTTGTATAGTAAAAAGTGCAATTCAACTATCCGGTAGGGCATATTATTGTTAAGCTCGTAAGTTATTTAGAGTCAACATTGTGACTAGATTTGCATTTGTGTCAGCAAAATTTTTGGCTAGTGTGACCATTTAACAATAAATTTTTATTTATAATTGCTTCCAACATTTCGACTTAATTTATATCTTTTCTAAGATTTATTATAATCAAATATATTTTAAGAGAATATAAAGATTATGTCCTTTGTCTGAAAGTATTAATAAATGGCAAGAAGCACACTATGGATACAAATGTTTAAAGAAAGAGCTTTATTGATTTCTTTCATGCTAACAATATGAAAATTATTACAACAACTTAACCAAGATTTTTAAGGAAAAGAATCTAAATAAATTGTCTTAATTTTTAGATATATTATGGAAAAATGTATATTAATCAACAAAAATAACAATATAATTTTGTAAGTACCTTTTTCTAGTTATTTACATTCAAAATTTTGCTAAACTCAAATGGTTATAATATTTCTAAAAAACATCAAAGTGAAAATATATGTACATTGTCCTTACACAATCAAAATGTTTTTTTAGCAAAGATTTAAATAATAAAAAGGTAAACAAATTTAACTAAAATATTAAAATGTAAGGATTAGTTCATAATAGTTACTTAACAAATGGTTGAATTGATTATTTCATATATCTCAAGGGTATTTATACAGAATACATAAACCTGTTTTAAGGGAAGTCAACTATGCAATTAATTCCTAGATAAAAAGGGAAAACTTAGTTGTAGAGAATATTTACTGTTGTACATGCTAAGTCTCCCCCTCAAGTTGGAGCATAGATATCTGTCGAACTTGGATAGTGATGTATGAAATAGACCACTAGTAACACCATGAGTCATCATATCTGCCAGCTGCACTCTTAATGTAAGGAACCTTTATCACACTAGAATACAATTCATCCTTGATATAGTTTTGGTCAAGTTTAATATGCTTATTTTGATTTTGCTGCACTGGATTATTAGCAATCTCATTAATTGTTGTATTATCACAAAAAAAGCACCATAGGTTTCTTTGCACACACCCAAGCTCACTTAAGAGAATCTTCAACCAAGTAAACTCTCTAGTTTAATTATGAAGAGCACAGTATTCAGCTTCTACACTAGACAACGATATCACATTTTGTTTCTTACTCCTCCAAGTCACCAAATTGCCTCCAACAAATGACACATATCCTGAAGTATACTTCCTATCCAACTTAGATCCTGCAAAATCAGAATCTGTATAACTCACAATTACTAGGTGTCCGTGCCTGGAGAACATAATACCTTTAACTGGAGAGGACTTTAAATAAACCAGGATACAATTTACTGCATTCATGTGTCAGTCACTCAGATTGTGCATGAATTGACTCGCAATACTAACTGCATATGACAAGTCAGGACTAGTCTCTGATACACCTCCTCTATCAAAATCATCATGAAGAAAAGCATTCTTCTCATCAAATTGTTGTAATGACCAATCTAGATGAACAATAAGAGAAAGTATGACTCAAACAGTGTTCAACTTGACCATAGGAGTGAAGGTCTCTTAATAGTCAATCCCTTAAGTATGAGTGTATCCTTGGCCACTAGTCTAGCCTTATGCCTCTCGACTATCCCATCTGACTTATACTTCATTGTAAACACCCACTTACATCCCACTGTCTTTTTTTCATGAGGTAAACCAACCAATTCCCATGTAGTGTCCTTTTGGAGAGCCTTCATTTCCTTTACCGTAGCAGCCTTCAGCTTAGGATACCCAAAGGCTTCCTGAAAATGACAGGGAACAGACACAAAAGACAACTAAAGGGTAAAAGCTAGGTGAGTCTTAGACAAACGATGGTAAGAGACAAAATAAGAGATGGATATACAACATTAGAAGATTTGGAGAAGCCCAACCTATCAGGTTCTTTATGATCACGAAGAAGATACCTCCAACTCTGATCATCAACTTGTGGATTCAAGGCAACAATTTCTGAAGTTATAGGGAAAATTAATATTTGGTTATAGGGAAAATTAATATTTGAAGTTGAAGTTAAAGGAGAAGAAACATGTACCTCAGAGTCAATCTTGGAAGATTGATCCGAGGCATGGTATTATCATCAAGAGGGGTACTAGAGTTAGAAGGAGAGGGCATGACAATAACATCCTTTTTCCTTCTCACGTATACTTCTATGAACAAATTGACTTGTCTTTCACCTCTTCTTTCTTCAAGTTCAAACTCAATCTCTACATTATCAGGAGTATCTAAATATTCTCCCTTATCAAGAGCCTCTAAAGACTCCCCCTTACCCAAATTCCACAACCTCTTTTCTTCCAACCATAACTGTTCCTTTTTCTTACTACTAATCTCCCCCTGAAGAGAAACCTGAGATAAATCACCAGAACAATAATACACCTTTCACAAGACTGAACATCCATGGACATGGTATTTAGGGTTGCAAAAGAAAAAAGAAAAAGGTAGCGGAAATTCATTTCTTTTTGCTCTGATACCAACTTGACAAATGGCTGAATTGATTATTACATATATCTCAACGGTATTTATACAGAATACATAAACCTATTTTAAGAATACATAAATTAATTGACAATGTGAATCATAAGTTCAAAACATATGTATTTTTTTCATCATTGAAGACACTTTAGTCAATATCATAAATAGGGGTGGCCACAGCTCGGTTTGGTCCAGTTTTGGTCATAATTGAATCGGATCAAATACAAATTGTTTCTCTTAAGTAAAACCCAAATTTCTGAATCAAAATACGATATTGAACCATAGGGAATTTGATCGAGTACGGTTCTATAAAAAATCGACAGAACTAATATAAAGTTCAACACATAACTAACAATTGAAACTCATATGAACAAGTACATGTACTTTTTTCACATAATAAATGAATTTGCTCAAAAAAATTCAAATATTCTCCAATCAACACAATTTCATCAGATTTAATCACACCATGTTGCATAACAAAATATATAAAAATAATATGAAAAAAAGACATTCACCACTAATGGGCAATGGTGGTGAGATAGGTTACTATCGGCGACAAATGGTAGAAGAGGAGAGAGTTGGGTGAAAGAATGTAAGATGGTAATGGATTTATTAACGAGATTTGAAAGAAAAAATCTAATAAAAAACAACATAAAATCTTGTACAATGGTAGGCAGTGTTGGCGAGCTAAGTGGCATAATCACCGATGAACTACATCAGGTGACGGCAACAGAAAGGGATGTGGCAAAGCAGCAACAACAAAATAGTTTGCAATTTTGAGTGGAAGGAGAGAACTAATGATCTGTTGTGGCCATTTCTTAATAATAAACAACATACGTAATAAAAACTGGCCACATGTCTAAATTTAACTTACATTCTTTAAACTATTTTTTAAAATGGTTTTCTGGTTTGGCTTGGGATTGGATTCACTGAAACTGAAAATGAACCTTAACCTTTAGTTCACATGTAAAGATATTTTTGAGAGAAGAAAACCGATCTGGATTGGACTGAACTAGCCATCCTATTGCAGGTCAGTCCAATTCCAGGAAATTATGTCCCCCTTAAGCATAAATTCACATAATAAAAAAGTGCGTACCAAATTTTTTTAAATCATAAAATGAGAGAAATTTATGGCGATCTATTACCCTTTTTGATTTACAATGCATTACTAAAATGTTGTACGTGCACTATTTGCAAAATTTATAGTACCAAGCTACAATGACACTGAAAGTGGTTAATGATAAACAGTGATATTAAATAATTAATATCTCATCCAATATGCTCATTTTCATCTCTTCCTCAAAGAACTTTTTAAGATTTAGGTTCCAATTCTTTTTTGCACTATCTATCTAATATTCATCAATTGCGTTAAAAAGGGTAAAATGAAAATAGCGAAATTAATTTAAATTAAAAAGATTCAGCACGAGAAGTCCTGATAATGTGTGAGATCTTTATGTTAGAGTGCTCAACTGCTGATTTTGTGGGGGAAGGGGTCTTTTAACTTACTTACTTTGTCATATGCTTATCACTATGTATGAACATATATCTGTAGACAACACCTGGCAAGGGAGGCGCTTATTTGTATGACATACATTTCTGGATTGGAAAAGATTCAAGTCAGGTATGCTTTTAGTATATTTGTCTTTATTATTATTTTTTTTTTTTTTTTCAATTCAGAGCTTAACTTGCCTGGAATTGACAGTTCTTTAAAGCAAAAACTTGATATAAAAAGGCCGTGACTTCTTAACACAGGATGAAGCTGGAACAGCAGCTATTAAAACTGTTGAACTTGATGCTGTTCTTGGAGGCCGTGCCGTTCAGCACCGAGAACTTCAAGGCCATGAATCTGACAAATTTTTGTCGTATTTTAAGCCTTGTATTATACCACTGGAGGGGGGTGTTGCATCTGGATTTAAAAAACGTGAGGAAGAAAAGTTTGAAACTCGGTTGTATGTATGCAAAGGAAAACGAGTTGTTAGAATGAAACAGGTATTGTATGTTCTTAATAATTTTATAAATTTCAAAAAATTGTTCTTAATTTTGGGTTATTAAATAGGTTTTGTATAAATTATTTTGTTTTCCCTAATTTTCTCTTCTTGTTTATCTATGTGGACACCTGATCCAGCTTTGTAATATTTATCTTTCGTCTTTAATATACTTTCTAGTTTCTTTTAGAAAAACGATTGTATGTTAATGGAGTCTAGGTCAAGAAATCATTATCCACATTTTGCATTTGCAGGTTCCTTTTGCTAGGTCTTCACTAAATCATGATGATGTGTTTATCCTGGACACTGAGAATAAGATTTATCAGTTCAATGGAGCAAATTCCAATATCCAGGAAAGGGCTAAAGCTTTGGAAGTAATTCAGTTTTTGAAAGAAAAGTATCATGAGGGGACATGTGATGTTGCAATTGTTGGTAAGGGATTATGTCACTACAACTTTGTAAGATATTTTTTCTTTTTAAGTTTGTGTTAGTGGGCCTTAATTATCAGACTCTGGTCATTCATATTTTGCTTCATTATAGTTGATAAATCTTCAACTGTCACTTATTTGAGTGTAAATGTTATTTACCGATCCAGATGATGGGAAGTTAGATACAGAGTCAGATTCTGGTGAATTTTGGGTCCTCTTTGGTGGATTTGCTCCAATTGGCAAGAAGGTTGCTGGTGAAGATGATGTTATTCCTGAAACCACCCCTCCTAAACTCTATAGGTACTTTCTTTTGGTTGAAGAGTTGTATTTGTACTGTTGTCTGTTTCATTGAAAGTGAATGTTGCCAAATAATTAAAATTCATCATTTCTTCTTTCTTAAAATATTTTTAGCTGGTTTACAGGAATGTACTTCTAAGTAATTGCATCTATGGTGATTTTTACGACAATGCATATATACAAAAGGACGCTAATGTGACACAAGTATAAATGCATCTAAAATATTTGCTCTTTGTCTTCATTTCCTCTTTCCTTTTTCTTTTTCGACCAACAAGCACAATCTTCTAGAGAAAAAGTAGCAGCATGCAGACTTTGGACTAGGTTGATGATTAAATTGCCAAGAATCAAACTTGAAAATAATAAATGTGGTCACTCCAACAGGATGGTGATAAAAAGATAGAAAAAACTGATTAAGACTATTCCAACTTTTTGCTCTGAAATCCCAATAATTTGAAAATGTGGGGATGTATGAGCTTAAGAAAATCAATGAAGAGAAGTAGATAATCAATCTATTTTAATTTGTTTAACTGCACCAAATTCACTTTGGTTCAGGAATTAGTCACTCGAGTTTATGGCTCTCACTGTAAAAATGGTTTTCTTTTCCATAGAAAAATTATATTGAAATTATTCCCAATTTTTGTTACTTTACTAGAAATGATGCATAGAAAGTATCTTATACTAGTTCCACAACCTAATGTTAAGTGTAGTCCTAGCCAACTCAGTTAGCACTCATTCGTTTCCTTTTGACATATAGTGGCACTCGTTTAAGTGAAATATGTGATGATTAGTGCATGAAGTCTCTTTTGTCTCTGTCCCTTTTGAGTGTATTTCTTTGCACAAATATGTGTGTTTATGCTCCGATACAGATTAATGGGCCTGCATTATTGTTGCCAAATCTTTTACCAGATCCAGATTGATACTCCACTTGAAATGCTTATTTTTCTGTTCTAGGTGTTTGAATCAATTTCAATCCCTGCTATATTCATCTGTGATCAACTGTTTTTGTACGATATTGTTTTTCTATATCTAGTCATGTTGTCGACTATTTTCCTTTGTGGACACCTGGTCCACAGCTGTATCTTCTATTACTTTCCCTTAACTATTACAATTCTCTTAGTTTTATATCTAGAAAAAAATAAAAAATAAAAACTCTCAAGGGGTGGACCTAATTGTGAGACCCTTGATTTCCAACCAAGTAGTCAGAGGTTTGAATGCCCTTGGAGCCACCTACTTGGACAAGGTTTCTTGATTGTTAAAGGTTGTAGGTTTGAGTAGTAGTCTGGCTTCAAATCTAGTGCACTCACAAGAGAAGCCAGGGTGTTTCTATTTATAAACAAATTATCACATGACATTAAGGTAGAATGGGATTCAAGGAAGGACAGCCTTCTGCAAATTTGTTATTGTTGTACGCTGGCTGCATAATGGCATCTGACAGCTGCTTGACTTGTATTTTTTTGCTTATGTGGTACTAATGGAATGTTTGAAATTGACAACTTTGAGCCATTTTCCACTGGAGTCCTGACAACTTGAGAGAAGGCATCTAATTGATTTTAGATCATTCTACAGGCGCCTTTGAGAATGGTCGCACTTGAAGAAACATAAATAAGTCTAGTTACCTTGACATTTTATGATGCATATTTATCATTTTAGTAAAGATAACTATTCAATTTGCATTTTGATTTATCTGATCTACTTTTGTTACTTTTTATCGGTAAATATTTTATTTCTCTTCATGTGAGGTTATAAACTATAGTACACACTTGTTTTTGTGAGCATGTTAATTTTTATAATGCATGCATTCGTGAACATAAGGTGCTGATTTTAATTTATGGGTTCTGCAGCATTGAAGATGGTCAGGTGAAGATTGTAGAAGGTGAACTGTCCAAAGCCATGCTGGAAAACAACAAATGCTATTTACTGGATCGTGGGTCTGAAGTATTTGTTTGGGTTGGACGAGTAACGCAAGTGGAGGACAGAAAAGCTGCCAGTCAAGCCGCTGAGGTAGAGACACAACGTTTCTTTATCATATCTTGACAAGAAGATGGATTTTCATTCTAAATTTTATCTCCAGGAATTTCTTTCTGGCCAAAATAGGCCAAAATCAACACGGATAACCCGGGTCATACAAGGCTACGAGACACGTGCATTTAAGTCCAACTTTGATTCTTGGCCATCAGGGTCAGCAGCTCCTGGTGCTGAGGAGGGAAGAGGAAAAGTAGCAGGTAGGTTTGGTTTTCCTAAGTTATGTGTGAAACTGGAACATTTCAAGGTCAGCATTATTAAAAATGATATTTTATCTACTGCTAGCTTTGTTGAAGCAACAAGGTGTTGGTATGAAGGGCATGGGAAAAAGTACTCCCACAAATGAGGAAGTCCCACCTTTGCTTGAAGGAGGTGGAAAGATGGAGGTTTAGTTGATAATTTGGTTTTGTGGTTGCTTCTATTTATTTAACTGATTAGGTTGGTAAAATTGGAATGGGTTAGGATGCTATTATTGTTTAATTTTCAGGTATGGTGCATTAATGGCAGCGCCAAGACTCCCTTGCCTAAAGAGGATATTGGCAAATTTTATAGCGGAGACTGCTACATTGTGCTATATACCTATCACTCGGGTGATAGGAAAGAAGATTACTTTTTGTGCTGTTGGTTTGGAAAGGATAGTATTGAGGTAACTTTAGAGTCTTCTCAATTGATTTTGAAGTCATTTGCAAATGGCTTTTTTTTTTTTTAATTACAAAACACGGACATGGCTTGGCTTAGATTCTTCAAAACCTGATTTATTTCAACTTTTTTGGTTTTCAGTAAACAAGTGCTGTTCTCATAGGATATGAGACAAAGGTGGTGCATGTTTGAATGAATGTGAAATTATTTAAATTTGAATATCATCAAATGAATGCTCTCTCCTCACAAACAACAAGAAAAACTTGCTTTTTTTTAATTGATTTTCACTCTCCTTATAATTGCTCTCCTGAAATGTAACTTGGAAGTATCCTTCTGTGATCTCAACTCAACCAATGCATATATTGTTGGACAATTTTGTTTAAATCTGCTCCATCTGTTGATTAGTTCACTTTCATTTTTCGTCTCTTATCATCTTAGATCACTTTCAACTAGGAACACAGTACTACTTATTACATGGTCAATGATCATTGTTTCATTTTGTCAAAGTATCTTAACTTCGTTGCTGCTGTCTAGTTTCTTGCATGGCTCACTCAATTTATGCACTTAATTTAGTAAACTTATAATTGAGTAACTTCTTTTTTGTTAATCTTTTAATTGTAGATCTTCAGAACTTGTATACCAACATTGTCTTAAGAGTTGTACCTTGTCCTTGTGCTTCATATTTGTTTCATCATCATTGCACTTTGAGACTGAGAGCACATTCTTTATAGCTTCCATTCTGGCCTTATATGGATCAATTAGCATCTGATTCATGGTGCTGCAATTATGGTTGTACCATTTTCGCTTGCTATCTACGCTGAAAGCTATTTATATAATTTTTAAATCTTAAACTTCATACAGTTTTTGCTCTGTGATATTTGCAGAAAAATTATTTTGTTCCTTTTAGGTATTCATACTGTTGCCCAAGATAGAATTGCTTGTAAATGAAATTAGTTAGCTGCCAGTAATTGTCAATGAGGCAGGTTTTTATTTGATGTACTTACATTATTTGAAGGTGATTTTGATTATTAATCCTTTATTATTTTATAATTATTTTATTCAGGAAGACCAAAAGATGGCTGTTCGTTTGGCTAATACAATGTGCAACTCACTGAAGGGAAGACCGGTTCAGGTATTGTAATAGCTATAGTCAAGTTTTGCAGTACGACTATCAAGATCTGCATATGACAGGTGCTTCTTGCAGGGACGTATATTCCAAGGTAAAGAGCCACCGCAATTTGTTGCACTTTTTCAGCCTATGGTGGTCCTTAAGGTACCTTGTTTAAAGCTTGCACCAAATTTCACCATCTGCATTAAGATTCAATTGTGATCACTGTGATTCCATGCTTTAAATTAATGGGGTTGAAATTTAAGATTTTCTTATATGGTTGAATTTCTCTTTAGGGTGGTTTGAGCTCTGGTTACAAAAAATCATTAGCAGACAAAGGTTTGACAGATGAGACATACACAGCTGATTGTATTGCGCTGATTCGGATATCCGGAACTTCCATTTACAACAATAAGACTGAGCAAGTTGATGCGGTATGTAATCATTCAGTTGCTTCTTTTTTTATGCTTTAAAAGTATATTTGGTAATATTTAAAACTTTTATCGGTAAATGTTTTTCTCCTCCCACACATAGTTTTGCCAAATATAAATATGATCACAAATATGTGGAGATGTGAATGAATGATTGTGCACCGGAGAAAAGAAATGGAAAGAGGTGTTTGCCATTTGTCCATTCTACTTCACCTTCTTCTTATAGATTTATGTTTGATCTGATTTTTGTTCATTATATCTGCTTTACAGGAACAGATTACTTAACGTTATATGCCTAACAGCTTGAGATTATTCCTACCTGTAACCATGATCTCTTCAGCATGATTTAGCACTTGACTTTGTTTATCTATCGGAACTTATATTCACACATGGCTCTTGTTTAGGTGGCAACATCATTGAACTCTACTGAGTGTTTCCTTCTGCAATCTGGCTCTACAATTTTCATTTGGCATGGAAATCAAAGTAGCTTTGAGCAGCAGCAACTAGCTGCAAAAGTTTCCGAATTCTTGAAGGTAATCTCCTTTATGAAAATTGAATTTTTTTAGGCTCTGATTTTACATATAGTGTGTTTCAAGATATTATAGACACCTTGATTCATAGAGAAAATAAAATAAAATAAAATAAAAATGTTAAGAGACACAGATTTAGATGTATAATATGCAATGTTCTAAAAGTCAAGGCATGAGCCAATTGGCTCTCTCTTTTGATGACAAGCATAATTATGGTCACTTTCTAATCCAATTAGGAGATTGAATCAACAGATATTTGTGCTATTGCATCTCTCTTAAGACAAAATTTCATGAGATGTCATACGTGATACTTCTGTGTTGTGTTTAATGCATTCTCTTTTATAATTGTTTTATATTGATTTGTGTCCGTGGAATTGAGTGATATCATCAAAATTCGAACTTATAGCCTTTTTTTTTGGCTGATTACTTCAGCTCTTGAGCATGTACTATTTATTCACTTCAGAGGGTCTTGGCGATGTTTCCTTAGTGAAACCTCAAGTCTGAGGCCCAAGAAAAAATTATACACATGTATTTGAAAATATACATAATACTTGCATTTTAGTATGTATAATGCTTATGCTGAATCTAGTTTCTTAGTAATCTTGAGCTGAAAATATGCAATTCACAAAGTAAAGTTGTTCCCATTGTCCAATACAGTGTGGATAATATAATTACTAGTGTTCTTACTATTTCAGCCTGGAGTAGCTATAAAACATGCTAAAGAAGGGACTGAGAGCTCTGCCTTCTGGTTTCCACTGGGAGGGAAACAAAGTTACACCAGCAAAAAGGTCTCACCAGAGATTGTCAGAGATCCTCACTTGTTCACTTTTTCATTGAATAAAGGTGCATTTCTTGTTGATTAGTATAGCCTCAGCTGCATCATTTTGCTCTCTTGTGAAACAGATATTTGGGTTTATGAGTTGTTGAATCAATTGATTATCCTTTCTAACTTTTGTTTTCATGATCATTTGTGTTCCTGTGTGGATCCCCCAGGGAAGTTTGAGGTGAGTATTTACTTAAATTTGTAAATTCCTTGTATAGAGGTGTTAGTGGCTTGTATGAACATTTTTATATTTTTCTGGCAGGTTGAGGAAGTTTACAACTTCTCTCAAGATGATCTATTGACTGAGGATATATTGATACTCGACACACATGTGGAAGTGTTTGTTTGGGTTGGTCACTCTGTAGACTCCAAAGAAAAGCAAAGTGCTTTTGAAATTGGCCAGGTACTGGTTTGAAAGATTATAGTTTTGTCATTTTCTAACTTTCACACCACACTTCATTCATTACCGAATTCTTGCAGAATTACATAGACTTGGCCGCATCTCTGGAGGGGCTGTCTCCAAAAGTTCCGCTATACAAAGTCACTGAAGGAAATGAGCCCTGCTTCTTCACAATATTCTTTTCATGGGATCCAACAAAAGCTGCTGTACGTGCATTGATGACAGGATTTCTCCTTTCTAATTTTATTTTATGTTTCTATCCTTTTTTCCCTTTTTGGTTTCAGTTTTGATCACAACTTGCCCTCTGCTTATATATGCTAATATGAGAACTCAGCTTACATTGTAGCAGAGCAATTTTGTATTGCATGAAATAATTGCAAAGGAAGTTGTTAGCATGCGGATAGAAATGAAAATTAAGTTAGCATTTCACCTTACCTTTAGCCTACCTAATCAAGCAACATGGGTCTACTTGGTGAAGTTATTGAACAAGTGTAAAGCACAAGGAAGCTCCAAAAATAGGAGGGGAATGAGAAGCAGAGAGGTTGCCTGGAGAAGCATATAGAGACTAGGAAGCATTTATGAGTATGTGACATAAATCTAATTAGAAAAAAATAGTAACTTCAAATTATCTAGAGACAGTGAATTATATTGTAGATACTAGTTATTTTTTCTTTACCTGTGACTAATCATTTTTCTGTTGTAAATTCTGATATTGACATATATAAAATTGTTATAATCCAAATTAGGAGAAAGTGGGCTTCAAATAAATTCTAAATAATCTTCATAAAAACCATAAACTTTGGCATGATTTTGTAAACCAGAAACTACATGATTTTGTAGTTTGAAAAATAAATATAAGATACTCTGATTGTGTAAGCATACATTTGGCACGAGTTTAGTTCATAAAAGTGTGCATAGCTTAATTCTTGCCTTAGAGGTCAAACTCATAATTATTGACAGTTTGCTCTCTTGTATTGTGTGTGTTCACTTCTGTTCTATGTGTCCTTAGCAAATATCTCAATGTGATACAGGTTCAGGGAAATTCATTCCAAAAGAAGGTGGCATTACTCTTTGGGGCAAGCCATGTTGTGGAGGTAATTACTTGCTTTAATTTTATGCAGAGACAAAATGCTGCACATTACCTGCTCTAAAATGCATGTGACACTCTGTAACATTTTATCCGTGTTTGTGAATAGCTAAACAAATAGAAAAAGCTGATTAAGATAGTTATTTTCCTATATTGCAACTGTTTATAAATTTAAATAGAATAGGCAGGAAGGATATAATGTTACAATGTCACTCATTTTATCGTGGAATGTTTCATTTCTCTTTAGGTTTCTTGTAGTGGCTTTTGATGAAACTCCTTGTAGCAATGATGCACCTTATTTTGTTATGAATGTGTGGTATTTTGTATTTAATAGTATGGTAAGGATGTCTGGTGGCAATAACAGTTACTTCATTGTTGTTACATTTCTTTATGGCCACTTATCTGTATTATTTAGAGATATAGTGTCACAAAAAGGGACTTGCGCAATTTGAATGTTTGAAATTTCATCCGAGTCAATCATAGTTTGCTGCATTTGTGTGATCCTAAATTTTTCTGTTACAAAATTATTCCTTTCAAGTATTTGATTATATGTAGGAATGTGGGTTGGCTTTAACAGATATTTTACAAATTCTAGAATTAGAATTACTGTGTCTTATAATGCTATATCAATGGTACCACCCAAAGTTTTGATAATGCTTTCTTGTTCATAACTTGTTGTTTGAACGGTAGGATTCATCGTCTTGTCTGACAATTGAGGACTTCTTCTAAGGCTTCTTTCGGTATTGAGATGTGGTGGCTTTTAAGCCACAATTTTATGGGATGGAAGCACTAAAGTTAAATATTAATGAAAAAATAAGTGGGTCTCGCTAAAAGTTGGTGTTACCAAATACTTTTCAACTTTGCTTCCAGAGCAGAACATAAGCACCACAATCCCAAACAAAGCCTAAATTGCTGTTTTTGTAATCTTTTTGGAAAATAGGTTATGATGATTGTATGGGGTATTGTGTGTGTGACCGTGCATGTAGGTTATTGGTCAATCATCATATTAGGTCTTATATTTGTTACAATCATGATGTGTTTTGTGTTTGCATGTACTTATTCATTTACTTAGTCAATTCCTAGGGTAATTTAGTGGCTGTCTGACATTCTATGCTATTGATGATTCAGGATAAGTCCCACGCAAATCTGGGAGGGCCAACTCAAAGGGCTTCAGCTTTAGCCGCCTTATCCTCTGCTTTTTATCCATCTTCTGGGAAATCACCCAGTCCGGTAAATAATTTGCTATGGCAACACATACTTCAGTAAATTCCTATTCATTTTCGTTTTTAACTATGTCTACTTGCATTTGAAAAATTGCAGGCATGTTGAATAGTAATCCTATGCATGTTTCATATTTAGAGAATTGAAAATGTTTGTCAGGGAAACTAGAGATCATAGTCAGTAGACACTTGTATGATTGTGGCTCACAGTTCTAATTAACATTACTGAGCTATTTGGAGGTTAAACTTTGGCTGAATTCTGATGGACGCCTTTCGGTTAAGAAGTGAGAACCCATCATTAATCATTGCAGGAATTGCTCAACAATTCTGAAGTGTGTTTTTCTATCACAGTTTAATTTGAGACATCACGTAACATATATTCAGCCTGTCCTACCAGTCCTTGGAAATAATTTAGCTCTCACCTTCTCATTGATGTCTTTTTTATCCATCCTCCTCTTCTTTTGACTTGTTACTCTATTTGAACCAACCCATACATCAGATCAATGAGTTCATAGGTTCTTGCTGCACAGGATCAATGCTTAATTACAGATGTATTCACATGAAGGATGGGTACAAAATGGTAGATGTGAATATGAGAGATTATTGATTTGCTAAAACAGATATCAGTGAAAAAGTAGGAATTGATATGGTGGTAGTAATGTTTGTAGAAATAAATATATTTGTATGGATTTATGTAAAATTTCCTTCTAAGTAGCTGCTTATTCTACAGATGTAATGGTTTAATCGAAAAAGCTTTTGTTCTCATATTAAAACTTTAGGTGATAAATTCTACCTATGGTCTTACTTATAGCTACATTTGTAGTCTATGTTAAAAATGACTGTATCCTAGTATTCAAAATGTGTGAACACCTCTTTGAGTATCCAAAAGTTATCTGGCTGGTTTGCTAAATCAAATCACATATTTTTTAACTTTTGAATGCTTCAAAGTCATCGAACAGATATAAGATCTACACAAAAAGTATCAGTATATGATAAGCTTAGTTTCCTTGAAGAAGTATTTTTGCTATGTAGTTTTTATTCTAATTCTTCTCGTATTACTGCTCTCCCATTATAGCATCATATTTCAGTTGCTTTAATTTTTGTCCTATGTTTGGTTCCATTTAGCAGAGTAGGCACTGAAACAGCATAAATTTCTCTCTGTCTTCATAACTTTAAGTTTGCTCATTATAGCATTCTAAGACCTTTTTTCTCTGCCTTTGCATCTTTTTTTTTCCAAAATACGATTATGGACTACTATGTTCTTAAACTGATGATAATTGTGTATCTGTTGCAAGACATTCAACAACTTTCTGATTAATGAGGTGGCTATTCATATTTTATGTTATTGCAGTCCAATGGTTCAAATCAAGGGGCGGCAACTCAAAGAGCTTCAGCCTTAGCTGCCTTATCTTCTGCATTTAGTTCGTCACCAGGAACTAAATCTTCTGCTGGAAAGCCCTCTAGCTCAGGTCAGGGATCACAAAAAGCAGCAGCAGTAGCTGCTCTTTCATCAGTTCTTACTGCTGAAAAGAAGAAATCACCCGGTACCTCCCCTAACCGATCCAGTGGCGGTTCTCCTACAGAAACTAGTTTTCCTTGTAAGAAAGTCACTAAAATTCTATTTATATACTTGAGACGATGCAATATATTTAGATTTTTCCTCTGCTTTGATTTGTCTGCTGTAATTTTCTCCCTTTTAAGTCGCTAATTGTGCTGCTTCTTGCTATGTAAATTTGACTTGATGAACTGCGGTATATCTGACACATTTTAGTACTTGTAGCTGAACCAAAAGCTGAATATGCCTATTCTGAATCAGAGGGTTCTCAAGAAGTTGGTGAAGTCAAGGAGATGGAGGAATTTGTACCTGTATCAGAAACAGAAAGCAATGGAGA
Organism: Cedrela odorata; assembly: GCA_035584115.1. NCBI lineage: Eukaryota > Viridiplantae > Streptophyta > Magnoliopsida > Sapindales > Meliaceae > Cedrela > Cedrela odorata. The sequence goes on from JAXCLQ010000015.1 coordinate 8,378,724, forward strand.
AGATTCAGAACCAAAGCAAGCGACAGAACAGGATGCGCATGGTAGTGAAACTAGTACAAGTACATTCAGTTATGATCAACTGAAGGCCAAATCTGACAACCCAGTAACCGGAATTGATTTTAAACGGAGAGAGGTTTGCCCCTTCATGAATTTTATTATTTCGCTTCATTTAAATTTTAGATTGGTATTCAATGTATTTCTCCAATTGGTTTTTCAGGCTTATCTGTCAGATGAGGAGTTTCAGACTATGTTTGGGAGGACAAAAGAAGCATTTTATAAGTTGCCAAAATGGAAGCAGGACATGCAGAAGAAGAAAGTTGATTTATTCTAGAGATCAAATTTATTTAAATGAGTGATTTATCTGCTTCTTTGCATCCTAACGAAAAAATTTCTTGCGTTATTGATCTGCATGTATCTATCAAAATTGGTGCACCATGCCTGGAATGCTTTATCATCTTGCATTTGTGTTTTTGCCCTTATCAACAAAAAAAGTAGAGTATCATTATTGATTGTGATGGCGCCTGAAGAGTGATTTGTTTTTTCTTTATCCTTTTCAAATGCTGCTGCCTTCTTGTAATATCACAGATTGTAGTTTCAAAGACAGCTGGCGGGTCAAATTCTTACATTTCCTTGGTAATGTTTCTCATTTTGTGGTTATTATTTGACCTTTTTACATCTTTATTTTCTTATTTTTGTTGAAAAAACAAGAGGGTGTATATGTAATGCATATTTGTACTCCAACTTCACTATAAGGAATGAATTTGTTGTCTGCTATTGTACTATAAAAATCACCAGACTGATGCATGAAGATTGCAGCTGAATAGTCTATAAGACTCCCAGGGTTTTGTTTGGGATTGTGGTGTTTTTATTCTATTTTTAAAGTACAAAAGCGAAAGTGTTGGATAACATTAGTTTTTAGTGAGAATTATATATATATATATATATATATATATATATGGACATGAGGTGATTTCAAGATCACCTCAGGATAGACATAGTTTCAAAGTCATAACTCATCAACACCAATCGTATTGAATAAAATAACATACCATCAACACTAATCATATTGAGGTATTATACCGGTTATCTAAACATGTCGGTAGAAATTTTGCCAAAAGTTTGAGAAAAACGTATTGATGTGCAATCTTGAGATGTCTACAAGAAAAGTGACCGGTATTCATCTGCCTCTTGATTCCTATCCTCGGGGCTTCTGCTGTTTCTTTCTTTGATCTAAATCAAGCTTCTGCTTTAATTCCTTGTCCTTCGCATTTAGCTGCACCATTAGTGACACGCAAAGGAAATTTTTAAAACACCAGGCTGGAAAATAAAAGTAAACAATAAGCACTGAAGGAAATATATATATATATCTTACTGCCTAATAAATGTCATCATTATTCTCAAAGTCGCCAGCTTTCTGTGGGAGACTATGAATGTGAAAAGGGAGTACTGTCTGTCCCGCCTGCGGCCCATCCTAACTTACAAACACACACAAACAAGTTTAGGTTCACAGTTTCCCGGCATCAATTCTGGTCGCACTTACTAGAATGTTTAATTTTAGTGATGAAGCCTTGTAGTAGGATTCGAGCTGCTCGCCAACTTTCTGTGCCGTGAGCCACAAGTCACTAGTCTCTTCAGCAGTAAGATCGACAAAGCGCTTCACTTTACGCTTTGACCAGATAAGCACATGCACATAATGTTGAGTCAACTGAACTAATAATATGCACATACAGGTATATGTATGTACACACGTGTATGCATAAACACAGAAGGTCAAATGGTATATAACTGACTGCATAAAAAGTGAATTCAGCTACTCAATCTCAGGCAGAGAGAGCTCTGTTTGAGCCTAACAACTTTGGACAGAAGGGATATGGATGATATATGTCAAACGACAACAGTTTCCATCAAACATACGAGTGCATTAACACAATCTGCGTAGTAGTGTTTCAGTCATAAACATGGGTGAACCAATGATCCCCTACAAATCATTTATAATTTCAGTAGAAAGAGGATGTGACCTGCAAGGGAAAAGAGAAATTGATTAGAATGGGTTGAAATTAAGAGATTAGCGATTAAGACTTAAAAAAGAGTACAAGACTGAGAGAAACGTGAATAAAACCAGGATAAAATTATATATGACACGAAGGACTTGAAAGTAACAATACTACACTGAGGGAGGGGACTCTATTTATATTATTATTAGTTTTTCTGAATTAAATATTTGATGGGTAATTAGATACAAGAATTGTTTTCCAAACTTAATAGCCATTTTCAGACTTATGAGCAAGGAACTATGCATAGTATACCACTGAATAGGAATAAACCAGCTACGCCTACCATATGAAATGGGTGCATACTGCGTACGTATGCTGTGCTCAGCTTACAACACCAATGAAGTTGAAAGTATTAGAGGAAGAAAACACCAATACTTACTGCAACACCAATTTAAGGCAGCATACCTAATAAAACAAAGTTAGAATAATATAAAAGGTTGTGATTGATAAAGTAGGGATAATCAAAAAATAACAAACCATCCAATGTAAAGATGATTTTGGGTACTAGTTATGTAGTTGCAGAAGCGATCGTATAAGCATTCACTTTCGCCTCTCTCTCCAAAATTGCAATCTTTGTAGGAATTCACAAGCACACAAATTATTATTTTATTAATTTTACTGCATCAACATTTATAGAAATAAAAATTAAGGAATTTGTTTGTTATTGATTCATTATTTACAATTTATTTTTGATAATTGAGACAACAAGGATGTATGCTGTTTCAAAAAGAAAGTATTCGTAGATTTGATTAATTCTGTAATTAGATCATTTTTAATGTAATTTTGAGGGATTTTAGTAGGATCATTTTTTACTTAATAGCCCATTTTTTGGGCCAATTTGAATTTTAGCTCAAACCAAATTTTATACTTAATTTTGGTCAGAAACTGAATTTTGGATCAAAATATCCTCGTCGTTCCTTTTATTTTATTACACGTTTTGTTTTGCCAAAAAGGAGAAAGAGAAAATAATATCAATTGGCTCTTTATAAAATAGTCTTTCAACATATTTATTGTAGAAATTTAAGGTGAGTGAAATTATTAATATTATATTACAATTTTATTAATTTATAAATTGTAATTTTTTTGTGTAGATTGAGTTTATTTAAATAATGTAATATTAATAATGTACGTAGAAAATGAGTGTTGACAAAAAAAATTATGAATTAGTTAAGTTTAAAATATGTACGAAAAATAAAAATTCTTCGAGTTTGTGACGTTAGATTTGTGCACGAAAAGTTGAAAAATCTTAACATTTCAAAAGTCAAGAAATTTTAACATTTTAAAAGTCAAGAAATCTTGTCGTTTTAAAACGTAGAGATTTTTTTTCTTTTGTGCAAACACATGTTTTGTTAAAATGTATTTATGTCTTTTAATTGAAATCGTTTCTATTTTGTTAAAAATATGAAATAAATTCTTATCATAATTTATTTTAGAGGATCATGGGAGAGCTTATACAACGGTGCAAAAATTTACAAAGGCGATCAGAGTCGTATATTGTGCGTCCTAATACAGATTAACTACTAAGAGATCCTCCACAAGCTTTAATTTTTACTTCAGATAAATTCTATGTAATTTTTATATTATTAAAAATGTGTTGTATGATTGAAATTATTATATGATTGACATTATATAAATTATTAAAAAAATAGGATGTTTCAATATTATATTAATGATTTTATTTTGTTATTATTGTTAGATAACATTTTTTTACATTCTCTGTGTTGATATGAAAAATGGGGGGAAATTCGCAATCAAAGCATTGATAATCTCGACATTTCTTAAAATGTCAAAAAATCTTGACATTTAATTGAAAATATATATCAAACGTCGAGATTTTTTGACGATTTTTCAAGAATTTCAACAAAATGTCAAAAAATCTAAACATTTTCTAGACGTTTTAGGAGATCATTTACAAACGTCTATTTTCTCAACAACCAACCGTCACGTAGTTCTTTTTATATATAGTGGTCAACCCACGATGCGTCAAGTTCCCCTTAATCAGCATTCACTTTTTTGTCTATATCCTGCACAAACAAGCCAATGCAAACACATGCAAGCTCAACACAAGTATAAACAACAACCATAAAGACAAAATACGATATTTACGAAGGTCTCTGCTTTCAACTTTTTTATTAATTATTTGAAAATGATTACAATACAACTCACTAATTTTTGATGAATACTCTCAAAATTTTAGATTTTCTCTCTAAATTTTTTTCTTTTTAGACAAGTATTAGATCATATCAATCTCAATACTTTCTCTATTTTTTTAATTGTTGGTAACACAATGTCAAACACTTAATTTATAGATGAAGTCAACACACCTAACTTCCTAGGGATCTTCATATTTTATTCAATTCTTAATGTTTTGTCTAAAATATATAGCGAACATTGACATTCATCGACGTTAGTCGAGATTCTTAACAAAATTTCAAAAAAAAACTTGATGTTTGCTATATATTTTCAACTACAAGTCAAGATTTACAAAATTGATTTTCAATTTATTTTGGTGATTTTCACTTATGTTTTAATTTGATGATTTTCAATTACAATGTATATTTAAAATTTGTCTGAAATTTAGCAGTAATCTTCGATTTTCTCTCTCAACGTTTGTTAGGAGCTCTCGACTGTTTTAACTTTTTTTTTATTTGAAGCAAAAATGGTAAACATAACAGAATGATTTTCACTTATGTTTTAATTTGATGATTTTCAATTACAATGTATATTTAAGTCTGAAATTTAGCAGCAATCTCTGATTTTCTCTCTCTCAACGTTTGTTTGGAGCTCTCGACAGTTTTAACTTTTTTTTTGTTTGAAGCAAAAATGGTAAACATAATAGAATAAAAGGAACGAGGGCTTTTTGGTCCAAAAATCAGTTGACCAAAATTAAGAATAAAATTTGGATTGGGTTAAAACTCAAAATAAACCTAAAAATGGGCCACTAAATAAAAAAAAAAAACCATTTTAGCACCACCATAAAAAAGAGTGATGCCTTGTCTGAATAATTACGGTTATATTGAGGAATACGATTAGGCGCAGTGCAGTTAGTTCACAACTAATGCTAAATATTTCAAAATTTATTTCAAAAATATATTTTAAACGACATAACAAGTGAAATAGTATTATTCATTTGATAATAAATTTTGTAATAACATCCCACTTACAAACACGCTCTATTTAAATTTGAAAGATTATAATATTTTATAAATTAATTTTATATAATATTAAAAGTAATTTTATCAAATTAAAATTTATAATATTTGTTTCTCTTATTATTAAGTACACAATTTTTTTTTTAATGAAAGTTAAATTTAAGCGATACTTTTTATGTGGTATATTATATAAATCAATTTATAAAAAAATTGGAAATGTTTTTTTTTTAATTAGACAAGTTCTCAATAATATAAAAGAGATTAAAGTTGTGGAACCCCTAATTAAATAGATAATTCTTGTTGGACCATAAAGGTTGTATAAAGAGGAAATGCATTATTATGTCATAAAAATCAATCTCACATGTATAAAGAGGACCATAAAGGTTGTATAGCCAGCCATGCGTGATTATTCCATTTATATAAAGACTAAACAACCAATAATGAATCTCAAACGATAGGTACCTTTAGATAAGTCTGCTAATTTTGTGCATGCGATGCCATTTTTGTAGCCACCAAATATTGGTGGTCCATCAAATTAACCAGCATTTTTTTTTTTAATGATGGTTTTCTACATAGAGCAAAATGCCAACACATGTAGTCATGGCTGCAAGGAAGCAGTATCCCATTTCTATCTTCACCCATATAAAGTATGGGTTAGAGAAATACAACATAACGATTATTTTGCAGTAAGCTTTGTTCCTTGATTTCAACAGAAAATGTAGATTGGTGCAAGTTAACATAACAATCCAAACATGTCAGCAGCAATTTCAACAAAAGCTCGAGAATAACATACTGAAAGGCGGTGTTAAGATATCTCTAGTAGAAGTGACCGGTATTCCTCTGCCTCTTGTGCCATCTCCTCAAGGCTTCTGTCCTTTCTTTCCTTATCTAAATCAAGCTTCTGCTTTAATTCCTTCTCCTTCTCATCTATCTGCACGTTAGTGACAGGCAAAGGAATATATTAACACCCAAGATTGGAAGATACAAGTAAACAATAAGCACTAGAGGAATTATCCATCTTACTGCATCATAAATCTCATCATTCTTCTCAAAGTCACCCCCTTTCCGTGGGAGAATATGGATGTGAACATGGGGTACCGTCTGTCCAGCCTGAGGCCCATCCTAAAATACAAACACAAAGAAGTTACTTTTGATCGACAGAAGGATAAACCTTTATTCAACTAGCCACTGCAATACCAGGTAGTAAGATGGGATGCATTTAATGTGAAACAAAAGAGATAAGGCAGAAGAGGTTCACAGTTTAATGACATCCATTCTGGTCCCACCAAGGAAGAGATCTTGACAACAGTAAATTTATGGTTCATACAGCATACAAAACATCTAAGACTAAACACACCAGTAGCAAAAATGAGATGAGATGAGTCCACTTGAGATGGCTCTTACTTGGATGGCGAATGTGAGTGATGAAGCCTTGTGGTAGCATTCAAGCTGGCTGCCAACCTTCTGTGCAGCGAGCCATAAATCACTAGTCTCGTCAACAGTAAGATCAACAAAGCGCTTCACTTCACGCTTTGGGCAGACAAGCACATGTACATAATGTTAAGTCAACTGAATTAAAAATATGCATACACAGATGAATGTGTGCACCCAAGCACACACAAACACACAAGATCAACATAGATTACTGGATAAAAAGTCAATTCAGTGACTGCCATTGTTGGTCTTCATCTCTGGGTCTGATTCAGCAAAGGTGGTTTGGGTCCTCTATTTTGAATAATTTGCTATGTTGTGGACAATATCGAAATGCGTAATTTAAATTATAAACCACTCGGTCCTGCATTTCTGCCAGTGACATTCTGCAGATGCAGATTCACATGCATGCACCATTAGTAATTGTAAACCAGGAGGCATAGTTTCGATCCAAATAAACTGATAGGTATCAAATAGCCCTTCATGCATTGAATTATCTCTTACTTGGCGCCTTTGGGCAAGCTTACATGTATAACATCATCCAAACAAATTGTGTCCAAAATATGTGACTGGCTGGCTGCTTCTACAATGATTTTACACGATCCAGTTGGGATGTGCTTAAAGTTTACCGCAGCAGCATTCCTAAGTTTGTATCAGGCTCTGAGGGAATACATATAAACCTACACACATAATGAAAATGAAGGCAGAGCAACGGTTGAGGGGATGCATTTTCTCTAGAAGCAAGCCTAATAACTTGGAAATGGTGGATATACAAGCATTTTATATGCACAGTCAATTACTAAAATATTTCAAATGACAACATTTTCCATCAACTGTACCTTACTTTCAAACGAATGAGTGCATTAACACAATTTACATAGTTTGGTTTAAGTCATAAACAAGGAACAAACATCTCTGAAACAATACCAAGAAATCATTCTAATTTCCGCAGAAAAAGGATATGACCTGCAAAGGAAAAGAGAAATTAATCAGAATGGGATGAAAGCAAGAGATTAGTGCATAAAAGTACAAGATTGATATAAACATGAATAAAACCAAGAGATAGTTATATATAACACGAAAGGACAAACTGCTCTTGATGTAAAAGTTACAATACTAAGACTTAAAGGGAGAGGAAAACAAGGATCAAAATAAGTCAAACCACATCCATACAGGGCTTTGCTTAATATAAAATGAAATTGTGAAAGGTTGTCCCAATTACATGAAAAAATTGTGAAAGTTTTTTCCAATATGTGGGTTTGATAAATGAAGTATAATTTATGTTTTTGTTATCATGTGGCAGCTCTTTATAATTAAGAATGTCAAAAAATCTCATTTGCCATGCTGTTAGTTCCTACAATCCTTCTTGCTTCATTACTTGCTTCCTTCACTTTGCAGATTGTACATTGTTTGATCATCTGTTTTTATCTTTCCAAAATGAAGTTATTCTTGAATGTGTCAAAGTATCACAATAGCAGTTAAGCTTTCCAAGTTTCACAAGCTATGAGCCATATGTGGATCTACTGAAGGATGAGACGACAACTGAGAATTAAAGCCTCAAGAATGTGAGGTTTTCTCATTCACATACTGCTAAGTATGAGAAAATTTATGAGGAATGCATCAGTGGAATGAGCTAAGAAAGATAGTGCTACTATGGATTTTGGGTTCATGCATAAGCATGAAGCATAGTTTATTTAAGGAAATTGAAGCACAATTGACAATGACATGCATTGCAAAAGAATAATAATGTGCCAAAAAAGATTTCCCAGAAAATTACAACACATCAACCTAGATATTAAGGTCTCTTATTGGCTAAACACAAGTAGATCCCCCAATGACTCCCCCACAAGCTTTCTCATAACTTTTACTCTTCAGTCCTCACTAACCCCTTACCCTTATTAAGGTCTCTTATTGGCTAAGGCTCATACTTCAAGAGTTCTTCACAACCCTCCTGTTAATTCTACACTCGACAAACAATTCCTTGAAGCTCCTTCACTTGTAAGAAATCAGCTTCATGTCAGAAACCTAATGGACTCTGCCAATGCTAATTACCCCAACAAATCCGGGAGAGCAAAATCCAATGCATTAGTGACAGCTGTAGGGAGACACTGTTAAGGTGCACACGTATACAGAAAGCACATAAATTAAAGTGTTTTTAGGTGGGGATCACTCAATTTTCCACTAATATTTGACATCAAGGAATTCCATCAGACAACAACTGTAGCTTCAAAGCCAGCACCTCAATTTTAAACATAGTCTTAGGCTTCCTATGGTATCGAGGTCTGGTGGCTTTTAAATCCCAATTTCTGTGGGATGGAAGCATCAAATATTAATGTAAAAATGCCACTAAAAATTGGAACCACCGCACCTCAATACCAAACAAAGCCTTAATACACTTCCCTGCCGGCTACTAAACTTCCAACAGTTTCTTATCTTATTGCATTAATTTTTTGGTCAAACATCTCCTCTTAGTTACTGTTCCATCATACACATCGTTCATTGAATCAGTACATCAAGCAGTTTGAGTGTACATTTTATCTGGGTACAGACTTGTCTCAATTTCAACATAACTAATTCAAAGTAAACTGAAAGAAAAAGCAGAAGAAAAATGAAATGAAGTACCAGGAAGCAGAGGGCGAAGGTTGACCATGGCGTAGGAAAGGGAGGTGGAATAGAATACTTCCTTTGCATCAATTTTATAAGGACCGAAAGAATAGTGTTCCGTCGACATCTGAGATCAATTGTATACTCATATCAACACAAATCGGTATGAGAAACAATGCTAAAAGGATCAAATTGAATTGAACTGAATTCACTTGCCTTGGCGGTGGTGGAGGAGATAAAGCGACACCGTTTCGATGAATTGGAAATCAACCACCTCCTGGTGCTGGGTGCGATCGAATGCAACCGCAGCAACAGCTTTACCATTCACCTGCCTCAAAC
>JAXCLQ010000015.1:8399934-8428049 GCA_035584115.1 Cedrela odorata
ATTTTTCTTTTGAAACAGATCAACAAAATTATCAAAGGAGCGTGTTTATTAAACATAAATATATTATCTTTGTTAGAGTTCATGAGTATAAAAGAATTTAGGTGATATATGTTTAGTTTGATATCCTTTAATGTATCTTTCTATAACGTGAGTAATATAAATAACATTGTTTTCGTATATTATTGTTGGAATTTTTGTTGTAGATGATAGGTTGCCTATACTCTAGATATGATGGATAACATATTACAACTATATACATTTCCTACTTGCTTCATATAGTATAAGAATCTTAAAATGATTAGAAGAGATAATGACGAAAGGTTGCTTCGTGGTTTGTTATGAGATTATTATATTAGTGTAAATGAAAACATATCATATCCATGAACGAGCTTTATGAGACTCAGAAAAATAGTCAATATTTACATAACTAACTAGTCTTGAATTTCGTATTGATTCATTAGAATAAAATAATTCCAAATCTATAGTTTTACAAAGGTAACGAAAAACATAATGTCACTCCAATGTCGACGAGCAAATGTAAAATTGAATCTAGCTAATAATTTCAAACTTTTTTTTTCAAGTGTTTATCAGTTTTTAGAATCGCTTTAAGAGTTTTAATTATATTTATGTCATCAACCTATATTGTTACAAAACAAATCTAAATTTTGATATTCTTATTAATATGCATGAATATATTGAATTATTAATAAATAATTCTTTTATCAAGTATTTTCTTAAGTGATAGTACCATATGCGCCCAAATTGTTTCAATCCATACAAAGATCGTTGTAATTTGATTGAGAATAAACTACGATAATTTGATTTATATGCTTCAGGTTTTTTGAATCCATAAGAGATTTATATATATATATATATATATCAACATCAAGTAACCTATATAAATAAGTTGTCGCTGTATTTATAAGATGCAAATCAAGTCTTTCTGAGACTGTTAAACTTATCAGACATTAAAACGTAATTGTATTTATAACGAGAGAATATGTTTCATAAAAACCACCACTAGATCTCTACGAGAAACCTTAAACAACTAGCCGTGCTTTATATCTTGTGATTTCATTGTCCTTATTACATTTTCTTACAAATACCTATTTGTATTTAACGGGTTTGACATCTTTAGTTATCTAGTGTACAAGTCTAAATACTTTATGTTTGGCAAGGGAAGTCAATTATGCTTGAATTGCTTTATTTTCACTGAACATAATCATGCCTATGTCTACATTTATCAATAATTTGTAGGTCATAATTATCTTTAATAATGTCAGTAGCTACTGTAATGAGAATAAATTTTCGCTGATAGTTTCATTATGATCCCACATTTATCTTGTATGTATATGATTTATAGTTTTTTCTTTATTTTTGAATTCTTGTGCCTTTATACGGTTAGTTATTTCTTCCAGGGTAAATGTTGCTTCATGGACTGATGTCGCTTCAGGAACAAATGTTGCTTTAGGGACTCGTATTACTTTACAGACTTTTAACTTTTCTAAAGTTAGTGGTTCAAAACAATTGGGTATAATTATTGTTCGAGCAATATTTTTAACAAGATCCTGATTTTTCCAATTTCTCTTTCGTGGAACAATATCTTTTGAACCAATTGGTTCTGGCATACAGTAGATGATTCATTTACTATCATTTAATTAGATTATTCTTTAAGAATAATCACTCGGACTAGTGTATTAACAATGATATATATGATTTGGTCAATCTTGTATTATTGGTGAATACATCTAGTAATTGATATTGAATTTGCAAAAGTTGCAATATTATTCACACTGTATTTTCACATTGATTAATTTGAGAATAAAAATGAGGTGTAATAATTATTTTACTGGAAAATTCAAGCCTTATTTTAAGAAACGTTTTCTTTTCCCCTAATGGTAGGAAAACTGTTTCATCAAAATGAAAATTCACAAAACATATAGTAAATAAATTACAACACAACCAAAATAAAAATCGAAGGTAAGTTAAAACTAACATTAATCTTCAAATGACGTTAAAGTCCCATCTTAGTGCGTTGTAAAGGAGCTATAGAAATATATACAACACAACAAAAAATGAGTAGATGAGAAATACTAGGTTGATGACCAAGTATAAGTTGTAGTGTGAGGTATTGATCATAAACAGTAGGTTTAAGATGAATTAATGTCGCAACATGCAAAATAACATGTCCCTGTACATAAATTGGTAATTTAGTGCATAAAAATGAAGTTTGAGCTTTTAATGAGTGATTCAATTAATACAATTTGTGTATAGACATGTAAAACATGATGCTTTATATCAATTCCCATTGACATACAATAGTTATCAAATATCTTTAAAATAAACTCACCAGCATTATCTAAATGTATAGCTTTGGTAAGATAATTTGAAAATTGTGCCCTTAATTTGATAATCTGTGCCAACAATTTAACAAATACAACATTACGAGTAGATAATTAAAAAAAAATGTTATCAACAAACAAATACCTCAGCTAAGATCATAAAATAATAAAATAGTACACTAAGTGGGTGAATAAGCTAAAAAAAATTTATTACTGAATTCTCTATAAGAATGTTGAGAACTCAAAACCAATTTTAGAAGGAAATGATGTAACTACTAGTTTTCTTTGTAAGCAAGCGATGCAAATATTCTCACTGAATAATAAAATCTTATGGTTCTCTAATTGGTGTTCATAAAAAATTTCAATGATTCTACACATGACTGTAGATCCTGAGTGATAAAAACGGTTATCTCACAATATAAATATTTTTGGATGAATGAACTTCTGGTTAATTATTGCATAATTTTCAATTGCATTTATAGTTGTATAATACAAAATAAATAAAGTTACAAACTTTTCTAATATGACTTTTTTGCATGTGACATTAAAAATAATGTAAATATACTATATATTATTTTTATTTAAAGTCTCTATATGATATCTATTTCAGTAGATACTCATAAAACTGAGCATATTTCTTATGATTCTGACTTAATATCAAATATTATGAATGCATAATTTAGTTTCACTTACTAACAAGATTATATTTCTTCCGGAGCCTTTAATCACACTAGCAGGACTTTATATTATATTTATCTTAAGTTCAATTTTTGTGAGCTTTGAGAAAAATTTCTTATCTCAAAGAATAGTGTGCGTAGTTATATTATCAAGTAAACATATATTCCCAACTTTTCTTTTTAAAGGAGACAATTCATTTTTATTCATATCATTTGATTGAAGAAGAAATCCACATTAATTTTAATTAATTTTAAAAAATATAAAATATATTTAATATGACGACAAAAAGATTTAAGATGAATAATATATATATATATATATGTATATATATAAGAGATAATAGTTAAATTGTGATCAAGTACCTTTTATTTAATTAGAGACAACAAGATAATGAAGATATATCAAATCCTTATCATCAATAAAATTTGTTTATTGTTCTTACTTTTCCCTTTCATGGGTGTCGGATACGACTTTATTAGATGTTCTCATGTACACCATGTAGGTAATCAAAGCCATTTTATACCACAATGATGACAACAATTGTCATACTTATAAAATTTCACTTTTGGTGATTGTGTTTTATAATTGAGAATATTTATGACCACTACAAAGGTAATCATATATTTTTTTTTCATAATTTTGAATATATTCATTTACATTCACTTCAGGGAATACTAAAGAAATAAATGAACATACTTCATGATAAATAAATAATATGAAAGTAATTTCAAATAATTTTATATCTATACTTAAAAAATTATTGTGGCAATACATATTAAGGGTATAAAAATAAAAAATGTATTCTCTTACATATCATTTTAATAATGTTTTTATCATAAAATTTTATTTGTGAGGTATTTGATAAATAATGTTGAGTTATATCAAGTAATAATTTTACAATCTTACAATCTTTCAATTTTGTAGAGCATCTCATGTCTTTTACACTCTAAGAATATATCTCTGTAGTGGTCATAATTAAATTAAAATAAATACAAAAGAAAAATCTAAACTTTCAATTTTATCCTACATGAATATTTGTTTTTCCCTTTTAAATGGTGTCTTCTAAACTTGTGACATTGATAATATAGTGGAAGTATATAAACATACTTAGAATTTCAAATTCATGATGTTTTATAAACTCGAAACTTCATATTCTAGTCTAGTAATTAGCATTCGAAATTTTAGATTCTGAAAACATATAAACATATCTATAACTTCAAGTTCGTATATCATTTGTAAATTTAGAACATCGGGTTCTAATCTAAAAATTAATATTTAAAATTAAGATTCTAACTTTTAAATTATTTCAAAATTTCAAGTTCTAATTTAAAAATTAAGGACTTCAGATTCTAATTTAAAAATTGCATATCAGTACTTCAAATTCTGATTAGAAATTGTATTTCAGAACTTCATGTTTGATTAATAAGATTGATTTTTAAAATTTCATATTCTAATTATCTCTTTGTTATGCAAACTTCTAGTTGTAATAATAATATTTAATAGTATCTATACATTGCTAACAATATAACTTAAAAGAATAAAAGTAATTAATTAAGAAACATTATATCAACATTACTAGTAAAAATTAAATGTAGCAAAGGATAATATGTAGTATGTTATCATTATTTTTTAACATGAAAGATTCAATTTAATGGCAACCACAAAGCCTATTTATAAGGGTAGTTGTACGAAAATAAAAACATATAAAAATAACAAGATAATATAAAAGCAATAGAACGTAAAAATATTTGATTAGAAACAACTAAAAATAGAAAGAAATTAAATACTATACATATTATGTTCGTGTTGATATCATATTATAAATATTAAGTTAAAGTATAAATAAAAGACAGTAGAGAAATACAAACGGTATTTTACTATTAATTCAAAAAATAAATAAAATAAAATTAGAGAGCCGTAATGAGATTTTCTAGTTTTACCAGTCAAAATCAACACATATTTTTTTGCCTTCTACGAACTTAAAATATTTGTCATTTAAGAATAAGAGAAGTGAATTTGATCTATGAAAACAGCGAAGAAATCCAACACCTGTAATTCAACACTTGCTACATTTATAAAATTATCTAAAAATAAAATCAATTGAAACTATCCAAGACAAATCGGGTCGGGCCATGACTCTCAAAGCGACGGCCCAAGTCCAATCAAGCTTACTACATTCATGTCCACTTCCATTCAAAACATCATCACCCCAAACCTTAAATCCTTTCTGCCTTCGATCTTCACCCACCCTCCATAAACCCTAACGCCATGGAACAACTCATTGAACTCATCACCGAACCCGAAACCGAAAAGGAAAATGAGAAAATCCAATTCAAACCCAATGCAGACATCTGCCAACAACTCATGGACCGCTACGCGACTTCCGCCGCTCCCCAGCACCGCCACCTCGTCGCAACCGCCGCCGCCATGCGCTCCATCCTTACTTCCGAGTCCTTATCTCTAACGCCATCCGCCTACTTCGCCGCCGCGATTTCCTCCTTAGAATCCACAACCCTGAACTCCACCGAGATTTCCGCCCTCGTGACGTTTTTATCGATCGTGGTGGCTCTGGTCCCTCATAAAGGGATTGCGGAGTCGAAGGCAAGCGAGGCGGCGGGAGTGCTGGTGGGGCTGGTGGAGAGAGATGGGTCGTTGGGAGTAGCGAGCGTGAAGTGTGTGGTAAAGTGTTTGGGGTTTTGTTGGTTGGTTTTTGTGATTTAGAGGATTGGGATTCATTTAAATTGGGGTTCGAGAGTTTGCTTAAGTTCTCCATCGATAAGCGTCCCAAGGTAGTCATTAGTCTTAATAATCTATTTATGAATTATGAAGGCTTTCAATCTGGCATATTGTGCTTAAGACTTGTTATGTCAAATTAGTAACGTTTTGTAAAGTGAATTGTTAAAATAAAAGGTCAGAATTGTAACATTGAATGCTGAACTTGTAACATAATTAAAAGTCCGCTCGTACAATAATATTATCGGCCTGATACCGTAGCACTACCCTTGAAATGCTGTTTATTAGTTAATCAAAGGGATGTTCATTTGATGACGCTATGATTTTTCTGAGTAGTGTTTCTACTGAATTGGACTGTTCAATATCATTGATGCCATGTTCTCAAATTCAAAAACAGTTCGTTGTTAAACAATATTATTACTCTCCTAAGTTGTATAATTGCTCTTTTCTTTAATAGGAGTTAGATATCTATTAGCTTTTGGCAATTGGCTTGAGATTGAATGCAAATGCTAATGCAGTGATTAAGTCTGGATTTAATTTTGATTTTAGGACTATTTACATAATATTTAATCAATAGGGATGTGATGATTCAATAAGTGATGGAAAACTAACTTGAGTTGATTATGGTTCTTCATAAACTTTTTGTTTTCTTGCTGTAGATCAGGAGGTGTGCTCAAGATTGTTTGGAAAAAGCTTTTGAGACTTTTCAGTCTTCAACAGTGATCAAGGCAGCAAGCAAATTGTTAAATTCTTTGTTTGAAAAGTACATTCCTTTGGCAATCACATTATGTACATCAAGAACTGTAGATGGATCAAAGGATGAAACATTATCAAAACCTGATCATCTAGATGTTCTCCATATGTTAAACGTGGTTAAGATTATTGTTCCATACCTCTCTGTCAAAATCAGTTTGAAAGTTTTATCAGAGCTGCGCAAGCTTATGACTTCTGAGTTCTCACCACTTACAAGGCACATTTTTAAATGTATTGAAGCTTTTTATGAAACTTCATTGGCTGAAGTTGTTATTCCGGAAATGGAGAACGTTATAGTTTCGCTTGTTTCATATGTATCCTTAAGAAAGAGGAACCCTATAGACACGGTCATGACTGCAGCACTGTTGTTAAAAACTGCTATGAAGAAACTTCACGATGGGGAAACAAGATCATTGTGGATTAAGAATGTTCCTCTGGTTTGTGGTGCCCTATCAGGTATGCATCTTTTTATTATGATGACTTTTAGATATGATTAATGCTAGTGTCCATTTTTTTGGCGTTGTAATTTTCTGCTATGTTTGGTATATTTTACTGATATACCAAACTGTTGATGTAAGTGATTCTTAAATGCTCGTCTGTAATATATATCTCCAGTTTATGTACTTATGCATTCTGTCAATTTTTTTTTTTGGTTCAATTGAATAATTTCTTGATGTATTATTTTGTATTGTTCAGTCAAATTGCATGAAACTTGTTAATGACTTATTTTACAATAATGCTTGTATAATTGTAATATCACTTACTCTGTTTCACATACAAGACTGATGTTACTTGAAGTCGCTTGATTGTTTGGGGTTGGTCCATGAGAAGTCTGTTGATAAAGAAACCACTTAATCCAACTGATTTTGGGTTGAGTGCCAACTTCACTTGCATATATTCTAGACTTTAAGTTCCACATTATTCTACATGCCTACATCTTTCAAAGAAATATTTAATCGTTGGCAAATTAAATTATACTGGTCTAGTTCTGCTGTTCCTTCTTTGGCACTGTTGATTTTTTTTTTCCCTTTTTTGGTCCTCTAATGCATATTTTTAAACTACTGGTCTAGGTCTTTTGACTTTTGAGGCTAGCACTGCATCACAGGCTACAGGTATTGTGAAGGAGTTGATCAGCCAACTTACAGATGTAAAAACTTTCAATCTATCATTTGAAGATGGAAATCAAGAGAACGAGGAAGCCAGTGTAATTAAATCTATATGTGTTATGTTTGAGAATGCCATTAGCTCACGTGTTAAAATTCCAAATGAGCACATTTTGGCAGTCATATCAGTTTTGTTTCTCAAACTTGGTGAGTGAAATTTTTTGATTTGCTGTATGCTGTATCATTTAAGTCTATTCTATTTTTTAAACAGCCATTCAATATTATTTTGTTTACTTCATTCGAACTATATACTAATGCCCATAAAATTTTAATAGTACTTTATAATTATAGAGATACCACTGCCATATGACTATTGTGATTTTCATATTTGGTTGACTGAGTTCATCAACAAATGATTTTTTCTTTTTTTGCTGGTTGTGTTCTATTGGGATGCTAAGAATCAGTTTTTGATTTGCTGTTGGGTTTTTATTTTTTTCCATGTAGTTTATGCCATGGTGCCCTAGAGATATAAATGTAATTGGTCTGGTGAAGATAATTGTTTTCATTGAGTTAAAGTACATGTTTCCTGCTCAGTTAATGAATTCTCTGATGGGATTTAACTGGAAGTGTCATTTAATAATTGATTCTTAATTGTGTGTTATGTATCTTATTTTATAAGAGAGTATTATTTGGACTTTTGGACTAACAGATTCGAAGCCATGGGGCTTGACTGTAAATGCCATCTAGAGTCATGGGGCTATTTTGTGATAATGCCCCTTCTTTTTAAATTTTGACATTCAAAATGGATCTAGCTTTAATTATTTATTTATGTTATTGCAATTTTCCACTCATGTGGTTAATTTACTAATAAATCTAGAACCTTTTTGGGCTGCTGGAGAGGTCTCATATATATATATATATATATATATATATGAAGAATATTGTCCTTAAACTAACTGACTTGCTGACTGTTGCTAGCGTGGACATCGCTAGAGCAAATCATGTGAGTTATGACAGGAGTTTCTTTAATTTTGTAGCTTCTCTAATATTACTTACGTTGTGGATTGGAAACTATTATCATCTAGGATTAACAGACTGACAATGCAATATCCAGACAATTTATCTGATTAGCGTTTATGTGAATATGAGAAGCTGTGCATTGCATCGTGGTCAAGTTACTATTTCTATGGCATTTGGGCTGATGTAACGAATCCTTGAATTATGTTTAGTGAAATTAATTGATGTACTTCTTGTCATGATTTGCAGCTTTGGCATTGTATTGGATCTGCAGTAATTGCTATGGGGCCAGAGAGGATACTCACCCTTTTACCCATCTCCCTTGATGCTGATGATTTCACTTGTTCAAACATTTGGTTGGTTCCTATACTAAAAGATCATGTTGTTGGAGCATCACTAGAGTATTATATGGAGCATATTATACCTCTGGGAAAAACTTTTCAGTGGGCAAGTTGTAAAGGTATTTCATGAAAGCATCGGAAAGAATCTTTTCCATAAGGAAGCACGAGTATTAGAATCATTAGTAGAAATCTAAAAAGCTGAGAAAATGAGAATGCTTATTTTCTTGTTCTATCAAGATAGATGATTTTGTGCAAAGGCAGTGCCTACATGTAGCCAGGAAAAGTTGATGAAAGTTGGATGTGTTGTATGCCTTCTACGATGCTTGTCAAGGACATCACAAGCGTCGTAGAAGGCATACAACACATCCAAGTACAACTGTGTTGTTATATGTAAGAAAATTAAGGGAAACGTCTAATCATGCTTTGCATCGTACCTTAGATTCTTCTGTTGATGGTCAATTCCTTGTGGTGGATTCATCTCGTAGTCATTCTGATTTAGTTTCATAGATAAACACTACGTAAATAATATTATTTTGCTTGATAAGTATGTTAAGAACTGTAGCTAAGATGTATTGAACTTTCACCGTTCACTGTATGAACTTGTTCACCCTCAGATGCAGAATAAATAAGAGCCTGTTCGGATAAAATGGGCTTCGGAATTGGTTAATATATTGTTCTGGTTTTTCTGTTTTACCTGATAACCTTTTGGACTGTTTGAATATCTGTGTTTTAACACTAAATACAGACATGTGATAAAACTGTGATGTACTGTCACACATCACCTTTTCTCTATTAGATTTTCTGGATATTTTCTTTTTCATTGTTTCAAATATAATTTGTGTTGGCTTTCTTAATTTACCTAGTTAAATTCATTGTTTCATGTTTTTTTTTTCAGTTAAGAAATCAGTAACTGGTCAAGTTCTCCAGGCTCATGCTCAGGAACTGTGGGGATTGCTACCTGCCTTTTGTCGCTATCCTACTGATACTCACCGAAAGTTTGAGCCTTTGGCCAAACTTTTAATTACTCTTCTTAAGAAGGATTCCTCTATGTATGAAAATATTTCTGTTGCCTTACAGGTAATCTTTCTTCGCCTTCATAGTGATTAAAAACAACACACACTCACATTTATATATTTACTGTACACAGGGGGAGTGTTGGTGGTTTTTTATTATTATTTTTGTCCATCATTGTATCGCAATCATTTATTACTGTATTCACCTTTGTATCATGATTTCATTCTTGTCTCCCCTTATATATTTTTTACATTTTTCTTTTACCTTTATAGGTTCTTGTAAATCAAAACAGAAGTGTTCTTACCTCAAATGACAATCTTGGTGAGTCAATTATCAATGAAAACAATTCTCTGCTTGGGATCAGAAGTGTAGCTTCATATACGGAGAAAACTGCAACCAAACACATCAGGGCACTGGCATCATGTTCAAATGAATTGCTTCCGGCTCTGACAGACTTATTCATTGATTCACAACATGAGAAGTGCTCATATTTAAAGGTTTTTTTATCTACTGTGCTCTTACTCATTTCAAGGTCTGAATATTTGATTCTATTATTTACTCTCCTTAGTTCTACTAAGGTGCACAGTTACTTGTGACATGACAGTTTTTTTAATGCAAAGATCAGGGTTTGAATTTGGTCCAGAACATCGCTTATTTCATGCTCTCATTTTTTCAGGATGCCATTGGTTGTTGGGCTTCTGTTAGTGATTCTAACATAACTAAAAATATTTTTACATCATTACTCAAGAGGTTTCAGTTTGTAAATGGCAAAGGTGAATTTGAGATGCTGGGAAGTCATATTGATAATTTAATTGATGAAGAACAAGGCAATCTAAGTGCTTCCGTAAAAGATTTGCAGAGGTAGATATAAAATTTATGCTTTGCTGTATTTGTAAACATCAAAAAAGTAATGAATTGACTAAGTGAAATTGTTTGTTTGGTATGGATCTGTGCGTTGATCTATTTGTCCTTCACATTGTACCTTTGTTTTCATAATTTGTCATTGGATGTTCATTACTTCATGCTGTTGCAGTTATTTTGTCCACTTTTGCTTCTATTTATTTAAAAATATTTACGTTTATATATTATTTTTTGCGGACAAGATGACAATCACATCCTTTTCCTTCAATTTCCTTGTTATTTTATTTTTTAAAGTTATTATTGTAGCATTTTAACTTTTGGTGTGATGACACAGCAATAAGTATCAATCTTGTGGAACTATGTAGCTACCCTTCCTTTGGAAGAGTCTGTAGTATGTATTCTTGGTGCTGTGCTCATCAAAATTTAATTTTAGCTGTTGAAATTTTCTATTATTGTTAAAAATCTCCATTTTTGTTTATCTGGAACAATGTACTAGTAATATTTGCATAAGCTGCATCAGAAATTGATAAATAAATCTTTTGATGTGTATGTCACTTCACTGCATTTAACATGTGGGTATTACCATTTAAATGCTATACCGAGAAAACTTATAAGAAGTGGTATTGTTTGACTAAATCAGTTGTCTGTGGATCTTGTAATGTTGGTCCTTTCCTGCTCAAAATCTCCTTTCTCTTGAGGAACCAGCATTTTCTGGCATTTAATTTACACACAACTCAGATAAACTTCCAAAGTGTGAGTTAGGAGCTGTTTATCAACCATGGGAGTTAGGAATTGACGAAATTTTTTTGAAGGTCTATAAACAATGATTTTTTCCTCTTCTCCTTGTGGTTGATAGATTGATGAGATTGTTTTATGCACTGCTTTCTTAACAGGTCTGTGATAATGGAGCTAGCATATTCTCTTGTTGAAGGTGCCAATGCAGATCTTGTGGATTTAATCTATAACTTCATTAGGCACACTTTTCAGGTATATTATTGAATCCAAACTTACCCTGTATAGAAAATAACTATACATTTGTGATGAAAGATATGTTTCAGTCTAAAATCATCTATGACCCTTGACATTTAGGCAAGTGATGAGATTGGTCATCATGAAGCATACATCAATCTGAGCAAAATTTTGAAGGTCTGTATTGACATCTTGGTACTCTTGATCTGTTATCAGTAAAACTTATCAATTTAGGGCTTTATTTCTGTCTTTTTGATGTAGTTTTATGGCACAGGAACATGCTTGGTTTTGTTCTTCCAGATATGAGGAGCTAATTGATTTGTTACTTGGCCTGAAATCTCTGGTGAACGTTGCATCCCTCAGAAGTCGTTTTGCATGTTTCCGCATTCTCCTGGTTCATGCATTGAAGGTCAGATTGTTCATATGAGTTTATGTTGTTTTGAGAAATATATTATTTCCAGAATTGTTGCATAAAATGATAGTATAAGGCCTATTGTTTTCTCATCCATTGGGATTGCTGGTCATCTAATACAAAAGTGAGCAACGTATAGATATAAGATTAGGGCATTCATCGTGCCCTTGCTCAGTTCCTCTTCTTTTTCTTCCCCTTACATTTTTGCTTTCTTTTGCCTTTTTATTCACTGGACCTTAATGAGGCTTTCTTTCTAGATAAATCCGTGGGTCTTTGTACTGCAGCATTGATAACTGGTTCTATAAAGTATTGTGTGTTCTTAAAACATATTATTGTGTAACAACTCAAGATGACGGCAGCTGTGGTCACTTTTTATAAGGTTGAATGAAGATGTGGTTACTTACTCTTCTGACAAACTCAACAATTTGCTTAACTGGTTGGGCTAAATTCTTTGTGTGTCTTCGGGCCTTACATTATAAAATATTCGAGATGTCTGCTTGAGCAACCATATGTGTGTGTGTTCCTCAGGTATTTTATGCAAATAAGAATTCCAATAAGAATGAACTATTGGTGAAACATGGATGATGTTTCCTAGAACCTGTTCTTTAAATACTTATCTTCTTATTTATCATTAGGTGCTAGTTAACTTAACTGGAATCTGAAAAGATTAGTTTCTATTATATAATCCAAATAATGTCTTTTCAGTTATCTGTGAACCATAAAAATTTGCATTTTATTGGCGACTGACAATGAACAACCAATGTTCTAATGGATGATTTATATGCAAAGTGGCATTTTTGTTTGGGGATTTAAGTATTAATAAGCTTTGGGGCCATCGTCTGGTTCAATTTTAAATTTGTTGGTTGCCATGTCTAGGGATGCAAATTTGATTGACTTGAGAGGGAACCGGTTCTTGAAATAATTCTTTAAATCAGTATCAAATCAAGATCACCCTCCCTTGTTTTTGACAAGCAACAGTAGAATTTATTAAAGTTATGCGGTTACAGAGTGGATCAACAGTCCACGAAAAGAACCTTTAACAATCTAGAAGATAGGAAAAGGACATAAAACAATTCTCGAACAGTGTTTACCCTGCTTTTGTGAAGACATGATAACAATCCTTTGATAACAGGCTTATGTGCATGCATCCCTGTAACAGTCACTTCTGCATCTTAACTGAGAGAAATCTATTGTGTTATGCTTTTAGCATTTGAAGTCTGCAAATATTTTACTCTGTTGACATGTAAATTGCTCTTATATTTGCAAGATTTTATTGATTGCCTTCTTTTGATGTAGATGTGAAATTTACAACCCTATTTGCAAAATTAGAGGGCAAGTGACTACCTATTTAATTCGTTCTAGTTCTTTATGCAGATAAGTTTGGAGGAAGAGAATACAAAGGATTTTCTTATCCTCAATGAGATCATTCTCACACTAAAGGATGTAAGTGTGGCTTTAAGAATGATATGATTAGAATGCTTTCTTTGTAGTTTTCATTTAGAAGCCTGTGGACTTTGTTTTCATGTTCATGTTTCATTGTGATGCTGTAAGGGATGTTTTTTACAGGGGGACCTACAAGTTCCTTGTTGGTATCAGGGTAAGGTCCAATTTGGGCATCTTGAGGTCTCTAATAGCTAATTTTTGGAGGTTGTTGGAGCTTTTAGTGATAGATTGTTGTGGATTTAAGCAATGTGTCAGTGTAAACAGTTAAAACAATAATTTATGCTTCTCAGAGAGCTGAAGTCTGATTTTTTGTCTTATGATTACTGAGAAAAAGGTAATAGTTGTAGGAAGTTTAGTAGTTATGTTGAGCACTGTTTGAATATCTTAAAAACATAGAAAAGGAAATAAAATTTCAAATCTCTTACATCAAAACCTGAAGGTTTGTTAAATAGTGCTGGAAGGGTGTATGTATGAAACTAACCATGCCATTGCAGAGTATTTGAGATGCTTTTTTGATAAATGGAAGTTACCAAAAAGAAGAAAAAAAAAAAAACTAAGAAAGAATCAGCGAGGGACTGAAACTACACTATCCTTGTACTTGGCAAGACAGGGGAAGGCATAGTGCTCATGGAGAAAATCTGTAACAGCATGTTCTACCGGCTCAACTTGAATGAATATCATAAATTGATTTTTCTTCAAGGATGCTTATGTCCTGTAATCTCATCTAAGGCACTGGATTCGTATCTGGGTTTTGTTACTGATAAATGCACCTTTGCCGTGCTTGCATTAAGTTGTTCGAGGTTACCATGCTTTGGGTGGAGAAGAAATCTAGGATGGGTAGCCTCCTAAGAAGCCCTCTTTTGGAATCTCTCCTTTCCCCTAGCAGCCTGGAAAAAAAGCATTAAGTTGGATGAGGTTACCGTGCTTTGGATGGAGAAGAAATCTAGGATGGGTAGCCTCCTAAGAAGCCATCGTTTGGAACCTCTCCTTTCCCCTAGCAACCTGGAAAAAAGGGTGGAAAACAAGTGGGAGAAATTTTCCTTTCTATTTGGTGTTGAAACTAAGCTTTGAACATTCTGTTAATTTTCATTACCTATGATTCTTTGTTATGGAATATGAATTATTCATCTGTTAGTCATATAATTTTTGGTGTTTAATATTATAACATTATTTATCAACGTAGTGGTACAAGTGATTGATGCGCTGATAATGTGCATTTTTTCTTTAATAAATCTGTAGACAAATGAAGAAACTAGGAAGGCGGCTTATGATATACTCCTCTCGATAAGCTCCAGCTTGAGAGACTCATCATGCGCCATTTCTGATGCACTTTATCACAAACTGATTAATATGGTAAGTATCTTAATTTTGTTTTGCAGGGCTTCATTTGTTGTGTTTTTTTCTGCTTTTCCCCTTTGAGCTACTGTAATTCTTACCCAAAACGATTTTGGAAACCCTAAGAATTCTATGTGGATTACATGTTATTATACCACAAGTTGACCTTTTCTTTTCTTATGACAGTTTTTGAACTTCTTAGTTCTTGTTATATTTGTATTACTGACAACCAGGACTGCTATTGCTGTATTGCCAAGGACTAATGATGTTTTTGCACATATGTCCAGATCATCGGTTATCTTTCTGGTTCATCTCCTCACATTAAGAGTGGAGCAGTGTCTGCATTATCTGTGCTGATACACAAGGATCCAGAAATATGTCTTTCCAGACCAGATCTTGTTTGCTCTCTTCTATCTTTGCTATAGAGCAAAGCTCTGGAAGTTATAAAAGTGAGTTTCTCCTTTATCCTAATTTCTAATTCTGGGGAGTTTTTTAATGCCAATGAGTTGATTGTTACATATTGAACAGGCTGTTTTAGGTTTCGTGAAAGTAACCCTGTCTTGCTTACAAGCAAAAGACATGAGGACTCTTCTTGCTGATGTAATTAGTGCAGTTCTGCCGTGGTCCTCTGTCTCCAGAAATCATTTTAGATCAAATGTACTTCCACTTTTGGCATTAATCTTTAAGCATATAAACATTTGCTTGAAGTGTCTGAAAGATCTTTAACGCATCTGTATTTCCATGCTATCATAGGTCACAGTCATTCTGGAGATTATAATATGGAAGTGTGGTTTTGCTGCAGTTAAAATATTGGAAATTTGTGAGGACTGTTTTGGAGGTAATTTATTTTTTAATATTTGAACAAACTTATTAAGTTACTATGATTCTGCATTTTTTTTTCAATTAAATTGATTTAATTGAATCTTAGAACGGGCACTTAAATTGTGCCCCAATAGTTCAAGTATAGAACCAACTATCTTCGATATGCATTTGTCACTTTATGACATCTGCATCAAATTGCTCCTCTTAACTTCCAAATGCTCCTTATATCCAGAATGCTTGATGGGGATCTTGTCCTGTTGCACTATTTCTTTGATCCTTATGGTGCCATTGTCGCCTGACATTATATATTATTATTGTACGGCCTTTTTCATGGCAAAATTCTTTATCTATCTATTTATTACATTTCATATCTGTGATTCAACATCTGTTTGGTTGACTTGTACACTTTTGGGTTCTTTTTAGCTTGTCCAATGAAGAATGATATTCTGATGTATGATTATGTGAATTACTTGGTGCATCATAATCTTATTGCAGAACCGTCAGAATAAATCGGGTCCTAAGGAAGTTGGTACTGGTACAGACACGGTAACTGCAGATTCACCTGCCGAAGGGTCTGATTTTACTCGATGCTTGAAATTAAATTCTGAATCACACCTTTTTGACGTTTACTGATGACTATTGATCTGAATATTTTCAGGCCTCATAAGAGAAAATGCAAGGAAACAGGTACTTTTTCTGAGGAAAATGGTTCAACTGAACATAGAAAGAGAGAGGGAGGAAAAAATCTATTTTGGCTCAAGCAAACCTCGTATGGCTACTGGTACTGATGAATTGAAATGGGGAAAGAGGCCTGGGCATCATAACTAACCATGAAAAGACGATGGGGTGTCAATTTAAAGGAAGAGGGAAAGACAAGAGAAGTTTCAATAAAGGACCCAAAAGTAGTGGAAAGAGAAAGATGGAACAGAAAATGAAGGGCAGAAAGGCTGAAACAGCAATTCATAGACCCGACTGTGCTTCCAAATTTGGCAAACACAAGAAATTTGGGAGGAAATGACAGAAAATTAACAAATTTAGTGGGATCTCCATGACTTCAACAGAGCTAGTTGCTTTCGCTGAGCGCGAAAAGCATTTTGCACAATCTCTTTATGCGCTGCTGTTAGAATGGGGATGTGTAGTCAGAATGAAATCATGCTATTTGAGCTTCCGCCCTGTTCTTTGTAGATTCACGGAGACAAAAGAAAGAAAAATGTCCTCTTGTCCTCCGATACACAAAATATGGTCAGGATTTTCAGAGTTCTTGAAAGATGGCCTTCTGTAATTTCATGTCTTAGAGGCACCCAAGATGATCAATTTTGTTCGAGATGGCTGGAATTTTGCAATGCATATACCTCTTCTTGTTTTTTCGGACATACTGACAGATTATGTTGTAGAATCATGTTCAATGTAACGTGTACAATAATACTCTGACCGAGTAAGAAGTGGATTGATTTCAATTCTTTAGTTGAAGATTTAAATGGCAGTATTTGTTTTCTCATTACTGTATTCTGAACATCACCAGCCAACCTTAGCTCTTTGATTTTAAGTCGACTGAAAGAAATCTTTGCCCATGGTGGATGATGGAGGTTTTTATTCTTTGAACAAGTTAAATTGTTCGGCCTAGTTTATATCATACAGGATTATGACTGCACTTTGTCCTATTGCAATTTCGAACCGGAAATGGAACAATTGCAATGGAAATAGAAAAAACATGAAGTAACAAGAAGATAGAGAATGAAAAGATCCATAAACCGGAAAAGCTTCATAAAATTACATTACATTTCAGATGATACAATTGCCTGAGTTGTTTTCTACATCTACCATTGTTGGTCTAGCTTCTGCAAGTAAAGAGAGAGAATTAAAGGCTAGTTCTGTAAAAGCTTGCAATTTTCGCTCCTTTGCTGAGCAGAATCTGTCTCCAACAATGATCGGATTTATCAGTATGGGAATGATCAACTGTTCTCTGCCCAGTCAAAAGCTAAAGTAGTAATATACCAAAGCTCTAAACTTCACACTTCTCGTTACAATCACCAGTAGCAATATATTCAGGTGGAACATATCCAAATGTTCCCATCAACTTCTCCTTAATGTGGGTTTCACCATACGAAAAATCATACAGTTTGGCAGTATTTTGATCATGGAGTAAAATATTGGATGGTTGGAGCATTCTAAAAAACAGTTGGCCTGGAGAATCGGTGGAGATATGCAATTGCATTAGCTATTTCCATTGTAATACTCAACTTCTGTGTCCATGGTATAGGCTCAAAATAAGACTCAAAATGGGGTTGACGAGGACGGTAAATACGATTAGCAAGAGTTCCATACTCTACAGATTCAAAAACTAGAATGAGAGTTTAGAGTCTCCAGGCAGCACCCAACCAACCTCAACGCATTTTTGTGACTCATTTGTGATGCCACTATATGTTATTAAAACAACCTTCATTTGCATCAGCAGAATCTTCAAACTTCATGCCAGAAACATAATGGTCTTGCAGAAAACCCTTATATAATTCATTGCCCATTCCAGTTGTAATAACCTTTGGTCTATCATATTTGTTTGTTGCTCTCTGGAGCTCTTCAGCGGAGAAACAGCGAATTGGGTTATGTTTGTTATCACAAGACGTAATCAATTTTTTACAGAACAGTTTCACCATTCCTCATAAAAAAATGTTTTCTTATCTGCCTTATCCGAATGCTTGATCTTTCTCAGAAACGAACTCATCTAACCTATCCATAAACCCATGAAATGCTTTCACTGAAACTGAACTAACGTAAAACTATTTGTACAACTTGTAAATTTATTGAACATTTAATAAAAAGAACAGGGGAAAAATTTGCTATATTTGTACTCTAATTCTAGAGATTCATAATTGGAAGCAATGAAAGTAAATCTACATGCAGACATACTTGAAGAAGCAACAGCTGAGCATTGAAAGATGTGCCTTCGTATAGCCAATCCAGGCCTTGTAACGTTGACATGTGACATAAATTAAGCCACACATGTCATGTCCTAAAGACTCGTCTATTTCTTTCAAATAGTTGACTGTGTACATATGCAAAGGAATCTTTTTTACTTAAAATCCTGACATAAATTCTCAATCATTCTTCTCATTTAATCCAATGCTGCAGAGAGTCACTAAATCTGTTCGTTAAACAATAAGACTTAAAGTAGATATCACTATAAATCAAAGAACATATTATTGGAACTTAAATTTTGCAATACCTTTTAAGATATAGTCACACGACAATAATATAATTATGATAGAATGAAATGCATATTGGTTTCATCGAGCTTTCAACAAATGTAAAGCTACAAAGGTAATATTAACATACAACTGATCAAAACTATTTGCAGTTGACACTTAAGCGCCAATCATAAATCAAGCCACCATACTCACGGACATAATATAAAAATCAAACGAGAATTTTCTTACTTCAAATAAATAGCTATAAGTGGTATAAAAATATTATTTATTTTTAATTTCCTATAACTGGTATGTAGTGCTACGGCAGAAAATATGATATATCAACAAGATATATATTGGAAAGATCCATAACAAAAGAGGTCCCCCGTCCTCCACCCTTTATACATAGTGACAGCTCATAAATGATTGATCATTCGAATGATTAAAGCATTAACCAAACCTATTTGTGTAAGTTGTTTCACCATGAACATTGGTGGCCTATCTTCAGCTGATTCGGAGACACATTTGAGGGCAAGCTCTGTTAAAGATTGCAATATCTGTTTCTTTTGAGCACGTGATCCGTCTCCAAGGATTATGGGATCTACTATTCTATTTGTTAGGTTTAAATTTTATGTTGGTTCGTGTTAAAATAATTGAATTTGATTTAATTTTTGAGTAAACAAAGACTATGTGCCAACATACTAAGTGCTGACAAAATGAGTGAGCCAACCTAGTGCCAAATGGGCACTCGAGCAGACTTGGGTAGTTCTCCAACCTAGCGCCAGCTTCCCACTCGAGCAGATGTAGCTTTTGGGTAGTCCGCCAACCTAGTGTCAGCTTCCCACTCAAGCAAATTCTTATTTTTTTAATCTAAAATTTATTTTTTTCAAGATGCGTTTTTGACAGTTAAACCTTATAAAAACATATTTTTTTATCTGTAGAAAAATTAAAAAGTTTTTTTTTTTCATAAAATATTATTGTCTCTTTCTTTAGAGAAATTAATCAAATTCCTTAAAGAATTTATTAGAGGAGGATGACATAATGAGAGATATTGGATGGAATGACTCTCAAATCATAATGAATCCAATGAGACTCATTACACCATCCTCATTATAAAAAATAAGGACATCCATAATACAGGAAGATTATGTATATATAGATGCTCGTCACCATTTCATATTCTAATCTTGTTGTTGCTATTATTGTTTTACAAACATACAGATGTTCTTCAAGATGGCTTCATCAGGTGCTGAAGCCAACTTGAATAATTATGCCATTTTGTTAAAAAATCTTTTGGCTGTTGTAAATCGGAGAAAATATATCGAGGCAACTTTTTTTATTAGACTTCTAAAGCCAAATCTTTTTTTCCCCTCTACGTGGCTTTAATTCACTTTCAAGTTAATAGTATGAATATTCCACATTTATTTGTCTAGGTTTCACAATTGGCATGGTGGTGAAATGCTTAGATGCATTTTAAGTTTGGTTGGCTAGAGACATGAAAAATGGGCTTGCTGGGCTAAGCCCGACTTTTTAACTGTAACAGCATGCCATGGGCACATCTGTCCAGGCATGATTAAGTATGGGCCAGACACAGCCCAAACATGCGCCTGCTGGGTTGTGTTGTTTTGGGTTTGCCTGGCCTTCCTAAACTATGCTTGAGGCGGCCTGGAATGAACAGTGTGGACGCCTAGGTCCCGACAAACGAACCTCCCAGGGCGGCCAATTCATGCTGGCATGACCCATTTTACATGTCAAATTGGGCCCATAAATTTTTATGCACTACTGCCGTGGCTTGGAAGTCAGTATTGTGTATATGGTTGCAAATTGATTAATAATTCTTTCTGGAATTCAATTAAATGGTCCTTCAAAGAAGTAAATGTAT
Source organism: Cedrela odorata (assembly GCA_035584115.1). NCBI lineage: Eukaryota > Viridiplantae > Streptophyta > Magnoliopsida > Sapindales > Meliaceae > Cedrela > Cedrela odorata. The sequence continues at coordinate 8,420,825 of JAXCLQ010000015.1, forward strand.
TTGGTTGCTTAGAGTGAGAAGGAAATGCCTGAATTTTTGTTTGGTGCGGCTTTAATATTCATAATTAAATAGTAAACAATGAAAAGTTTTCCGGTCAAGTGAACTAGTTCTTATTTACTCGGATTTACTTTATTATATTTTAAGAGAAGCTTAGGTAGGATAGTCCCGTCGTATTGTTATACTAACGTACATGACAATTCAATTAAGAGGAATGAAAAATTTAAGGACCGGTGGTAAATAAAAAAAATTCAGAGAGAGAAGAAATATAGACTAATACGTAATATCTATTATTCATTTATCCTATTTAATGTTATAAAGTACTCCCTACTGTTTCATGTGCGTTATAAACATGCAAATGGTTAGTACTTCGGTCTATTTACATTATACATGAAAGTGAAATCAGGCAGTTTTCTGGTTTGCTCGTCTCCTAAGGACCGCTGTGGCTTTAGGATGATGAGCCATGGATTTTTTATTTTTATTTTTGGTATTGTTTTGTTTTGTTTTGTTTTTGTGGGTGGCAGGTGTCACTTCTATGCTTATACAATCAAGGTACATTAAAAACTTGTGCAAATCTCTGTGCAGGTTCTGCTATGGACGGAGGATGCTGGAATTCAACCTTATTGTTTCTTTTGCACAAACAAGTAACGGAGCTGAATATATGACTATTATTCAAGAAAGAGTTGGTAAGCTTATGTTTATTTCTTGCAAGAGAATCAAATAACTTTAGCAGAAGTTCCATTTCTCCAACTCATTTGAGAAATTTTCTGCATCGCCATATGAATTTGATGTAAAAGATCACTATAACATTACTTTTCTCGAAATCTCATCTGTTCTTGAAATTCTGCGAAATCCTTGAAAAGGAAATCTGGGGAATCAAGTTTAAACAATTCCTCTACTTCCATTGTCACAGTTGATTGATAGAACCCAAGTATAATGCTGTACTGCAAGAGTTGATAATCCCGTTATACATCCAGATTGCAGCAATGTCCATGCCGTAGTAATTAAAAAGATTGGAACTTACCAATCCTTAGAGGTATTACATTTAATCTCCATGTGAATTGTATATCAATCCTTAAATACGCTCAACGCCATGAGGGTATTTAAGCTCCCCTCAATCTTGAGTGAAGAAATGCAGAAAGTTATTGAAAAATTCTGGTGGGGCTCGTCAGAGAGATTAAAGTGAATTCATTGGCTAGATTGGAAGAATATGTGTACGCCGAAAAAAGATGAAGGATTGGTTTCAGAGATATAGGAGCTTTTAATCATGTGTGATTAGGTAAACAATATTGGAGATCAATTAAGAATCCTGATTCATTGGTGCCTCAGGTGTTGAAGGCTAGATATTATCCACAGAAGAGTTTCATGAGCAGCAAATGGGGTTCTAATCCAGTTTACATATGGAGAGGCCTATTATGGGGCAGAAAAATAATTGAAAATGGATCAAGGTGAAGAATAGGTGATGGAAAATTGGTAACAATTTATTTTGATAGATGGATTCCAAGACCTTCCACTTTCAAGCTGATCTCATCAATGTCCTTATTCTCCGATGCTCAGGTTGCAAATTTAATTGAAGAAGGAGGTGGTGGGAGTGAACAGTTAATTAAAAATCATTTTCTGCCAGTTGACGCTGATTTAATTTTGAAAATTCCTCTTCCTCTTATTCCAAGGGGAGATAAATTAATCTGGCACTTTGATAAGAGAGAAGAATATTCAGTTAAAATGAGTCGAAAGTTGAAAGGGATTGAGAACGAAGATTTTTATCTGTGAAAAAAATGGCTGTGTATTTCTGTTCACATTTTCAATAATGCTTTCATTACAAATTTATATACAAAGAAGGAACAAGCTCAGCCCTTAGATCATCCAACTGGCTTGATACACTAAATACAAAATAATGCTGTTATGAATTGTACTAAGAGTTTCTTTGATATTTGCTGTCACGGTTGATTTGTTGTGACGATGGTCCTCACTTGTCCTTCACACAAGGTGTGTGGTGCGTCATATTCTTTTGCTGAGATGCTGGTTGAGACTGCAAGATGCTGAGGTGGCTTCGTTAATGTCACCTTCTTTTATTTAATTGAATGGATACCAATTACCTCTTAACTTGAAATTTCTAGACACTATCCTGTACGAGCCCATACAATGTCTAGTTCAGTCCACAGACATATCTCGATTTTTTCTTATTCTCGAAGCCTTTCAACTGATCATGTATATTTCTTCACCAAGCTTTCCATTCATAAAAGCATTATTCACATTTACATAGCTTAAAGTCACAGTCAAAATGTACAGCTAAACTGATTACAATTCTCATAGTGATCAAATAACAAGGCTGAATATCTCTGAATAGTCTATACCAGCTATTTGATGGTAGCCTTTGCTACTAACCTTGCTATACTCCAATATGGATTGTATTTCAAATTGAAAATTCATTTATTTCCAATGACTTTCATTACAGGCTTTGCAAGCAACAAATCTCGTGTTTTTTTTAACCAAAGCCTTGTATTCCTCTTCCATTGCTCATTTCCATTTGTTGAATTTCATTGTTTTTGCTGTCGATTCTAGTACATATTTCTTATGAATGGCATTTTTCTTTACATTGTACAGTTTTTGTTTAAAAATGCCATTTTTGGACCTGGTAGCCATATGATGTGTGTTTAAGGTTTGTGTTTCCTGGTTTGTTTCTGTTGCTGTTTCCCGTGATCTTGGAGATTGAGTTAGAAGTTAATGTTCAAACGTGGCTGCTGTTGTTGTTGTGGCTTTAGAAGGCGTGTCATTTGTCTCGTTTCTATCTATTATGGTTTGAGGAATAAGAAACAATTGTAAATAGTCTTGTGTGCTTATAAATGTGTTGACTACCTTTTCATGACCATTTGAGGAATCGGTTCTGAATAGAAACTCTTGTTCATTGAATTTTACATGTATGGCCATGTATTCTCTTCCTAATTTATCTAAGCACCTGTATCCCCTGTGTTTTGTGCTGTTTCCTATGAGTGTGCACTTAGTTGTATGGAATTGCAGCTTATGATGATTATATGGTCTGAGATGTATATAGCAGGCACACCTAAAGGTTTTAAAAAAGTTATATTCTAGTTGTTTCTTATAGATTCTTTCATATAGTGTTTGGAAATTTAATGGAGCTGTGAGGAGACTGTTGATGAGGTAAACTAAGGTCTCAAAGGGTTTCACTAGAATTTGATGGGCAGATTAGCTTGTGCTAGTAGTGTTAATCTTGTTTCAATGACATGTCTGTGTTCCATTTCAATAAGGAAATGAATGATTCAAAGTAATTCATAACTATTTTAGGACTGCTTCTAATGGCTTGAATTCTTCCCACATGTCTATTTTAGGACTACTATCTTCATTCCTAGTTGCCCCTCTATTTCAGTTCTAAAATCTAGGAAAGTTAAAGAGGCTTGGGACTTGTTTTTTAATGGGAAGATTCAGGTGAACCTGTTATAGTTATCAACTATACTCATATAGTATTTGTATTCATTTTTTGAATCAATGGGAGCAGGTCCCCAAGTCTGTATATACTATTTCCAGTGGTTTTTATGTTCTATTTTTGCTAGATTTCAAGTGTAATTTGTGATTTTTCCCATATTAACAAGCTTTACAGAAAATTGGAAAGTGAATTTTATTGTTTGGTTTAAGATTCTTACATAAAAAGATGATTTTCATTAAGATTTGGTTATTGGGATGACCAAATTTCCTATGAAGAATGCGTAAACCGTTAGCTTGACAGGCTAACTTAACATAAATAGTATTTGAATGAAATTCTAAGATTGATTTTGAACCTTCTAAGCCATTGACATTAGTTGATGCATAGAGAGAAACAACTAACACATTTGACTATATTTTATTCACAAAACTTCTTACTCTTAAGCTTTCTGTTTCCTTATCTTGTTTAAGCATATATAAGCCATCTTCAGCCACTCCTTATAGCAGCAACTTCTAATTTTGATTATGATTCTTCATTATATAACCAGCACAATTAAATTCAACAAGCAGGATATTATCATGGGTGAGTTTAGATATACTGAGGAGATTCTTGGTGATATGAGGAATATGCAGGATGTTTTTCAGTTTCTATGCTCTATTGTTTCTAACATGTAAGAGATTATGTCCAACATGAAGAATGTCTAGCTTCTTACTATTTCCAATCATAAGTTTTTCCTTACCTTTGTAGTCATTCTTGATGCTGAGATTGTTCAGGTAATTTATCACATGGTTGATAGCCCCATTATCTAGGTACTAACCTCCCACTCCGCCTATTCTTGTGTTGAAACAAATGCTGAAGATTGACCTTAAGTGTTGGTGTTTTTATGTTCAAATTCTTAGTCAAACCTGTACCAGTACACAAAAGCTGTATGCCCTTATTTGTTGCAAATTTGGCAAATGGGTTTAGACTGATTTCTATCTTAACTTGTTTTTCCTCTTCTTCTGCCTCGGATACCTCCTCTGGTCCTCTATGCGACCTGGTTTCTTCCTCTTGGATAATTCTTTTTCGGTTGATTCTAGTTGCTATTGTTAGTTGCTATGTTTGCTTCAACTTTGATTCCTTCATAGGTGTTGCTGTGCTCCAGTTTGCTTTCAAAGATAAGCCACTGAGCAAATACATCTTCCAAGGTTATGTGATTCAGTCTAGTGGATATGTTTACCACTATGGCATCATATTCTGATCCAAGGCCATTGAGAATATGTTCTATCAAATCTTCTTTACTGATCCTCTTCCATGTGATGGCTAATGCATTTGCAATGCTTCTCATTTTAGAGAAGAAGTCATTGATGTTTTGATTTCTCTTTTTGGTATTTTGTAGTTAGTTTTTGAGCTGCATAATCCAGGCATGTGATTGGGATGAATAGAGTCTTGATGCTACATCCTAGAGCATCTTTGATGTCACACAACTAGTGAAAGAGATGAGTGCATTCTTAGTTAAGGTGGCAGAAGCCAGCTCAACAAGAGTTGGTCTTATTTTTTCCATTGTAGAAATTCTAAGTTTTCTGTGTGAACTTGGTTTCCTTCTCCATTACTGAGCTAATGAACTTGTCTGGCATCCTTTTGATGCCATCTATGTAACCTTCCAAGTTATTCCCTCTTATAATTGGAAAACTTGATCTTTCATACCAAGAAATTGTGCCCATTGAGTTTGATAGAGGATATGAAGGAAAAACTGCTGTGTGTGTGTTGAGTTTGTAGGATTAAAGCTGAGTTGAGGTTGTTTGTAGCAATAATTGCCATTGGAATGGCTCTGATACCAAGTTGAAAATTGAAATGCATTAAGAATGAAGATTTTTATTTGTGAAAAAGACAATGGCTGTGTATTTCTATTCACATTTTTAGTAATGCTTTCATTACAAATTTATATATAAAGAAGGAACAAGCTTAGCCCTTAGATCATTTAGCTGGTTTGATACATTAAATATAAAATAATGCAGTTGTGAATTGTACTGAGTGATTATTTGATATTTGTTGTCACGGTTGGTTTGTTGTACTAATGGTCCTCACTTGTCCTTTACACAAGGTGGCTGGTGAATGATGAAGACTGCAATGGTTACTGCTTGCAGCATTGTATGAGAATGTGGTAGGTGCATCATATTCTGTTTTATTGAGATGCTGGCTGAGGCTGCAAGATACTGATGTAGCTTTATTGATATCACCTTCTTTTATTTAACTGAAAGAATACCAGTTAGCTGTTAACTTGAAATTTCTATAAACTCCATCATGTTTGAATGAATTGTGGATATTACTTTGGTCATGCAGAATTCCAACAAAATCAAGATTTTTCTTTGGAAAGCTATTAACAATTTGCTACCGACTTGTAACAATATTTATGAGAGGAGAATTTTGGCCGAACTCGGATGCTAAAGATGTGGTTCTAGTTATGAAGATTCGCTTTATGCTTTGATCGGTACATATCAAATTACATTCTTTTCTTTTCATAATTAAATACTTATACAAAAATTTTCAAACATACCTAGTGAACCATAATAAACAGATAGGTGAGTCGAGGATGAAAATAAGACCAGAGGGCGTTACACCCTTAATCGGTCACCATTAGTCGTATGATGTAATTTCCTACACTCGATTTCCTGAAACTAAGAGGTGAGGGGGTAAGTATATAGGGGTATACTGTATGAGTGGATAAAAATATATTTTAAGAAAATCATTTATAAATGCATGTAAAATAATTTATTTAATTGAAAACATGGTTTGTTATTCAAAATTAACAAGCTGACTCTTTTTCCCGGTGGTTATCTTAGATGTGGTAACTTCGAGACCGTCAATGGGTTTTATGTACATAAAACAATACTTATTTATAAAAATAATTCTTTTTAAGATAAAGAATGCATGATAATGTTCAAACTTGCTCACCATTAACGTTGGCCTTGAGTAGTCATGTGATAATACTCATGACTGTACTTGACAATCTCGCAGGTGGGCAACTCATAACATCCACCCATATAATTTTTTCACCCTCGGCCCACTCATCTAGGCGATCTCATAATAGATCTGTCTTTAGGCTACTTCCTTGTAACTACAGTCACATACAAACCTGGCCCTCGGGGCCATGTCACCAATATAATTCACATAAAAATCCAAGTACACAATCATTTATAACACATCATTATCAACAACAGTATAAAGCTTGCATTTTCAATATTAAACTTGGCCTCATAGCCAAACAGATATTTATCCACTCCACAAGCCATTCATATTTATTGCAAAACAACAATAATAAAACTATTTCTTAATTCATAAAACAACAAGTTTTATAAAATAATTTAAAAGTATAAAAATATGTAAAGAATAATCCACTCACTGTAAGAGAAGGGTAACCACTCCATTTGTTAATCCTCGCGCTCACTAAGTTTCACTCTCGGTTCTCGGTGTCTAATACCACACATACGTAGTCTCATGAATTTTAATATTCCAAATAATTATAACATGCACTAAATGCGATGTTCATAAATAACATGTCTATAATTCCTTAGTTTGACACACATTACATTACGAAGCTTAATTAACGAGGCCATTTATTCGATTCCTAACAATGGGATCCCATGGCCATAAATATTCCAAATTCACATACATTTTCATCACAGTACTTCAATTAACACCATTTAACATTTCATACGCAAAATCATTGAAATCCCTAAATTCTTATTTTCGTCTAAACGGATATACTTATTCCAAGCAATATTCAACGCATATATATATATATATATA
>JAXCLQ010000015.1:8428149-8438818 GCA_035584115.1 Cedrela odorata
ATATATATATATATATATAATATTGTATACTTCTAATTAGCGCAATTAAACACAAATCTATATTTTCTAGTCATAATTAGAGAAAGTTTTGGATGAACAGTAAAACTCATATTCCAAATATTGTAAAATCTTAAAATTTAACTAATAATGAGTTAATAGGCCTACCAATAATTTGTCTAAGCCCTTATAACCCTCGATTAGTCGTTTAATCGAAAAAACCCCAATTTTCTCTCGAAACCCAAATTTGCCTCTCGTCATTTCTTGCTTATCTTAGCTTAAAATTAGTATTAATGCGAAGAGAAGAGGACAGAGAGTCATTTGGTGATGAAAAATTTGATGAAAAATGTGAGGAATTTGAGAAATCAAAGAAATAAAAAATGAAGAGAGAGGCGGGTTTTTAGAGAGAGAGAGAGAGAGAAGAGTTTTTGTGTTTTTAGAGTGAGAGAAGCATAAAGAATTATTGAGGGTAATGGGTATATATGAAAAAAGGGCAAAAGATCAAAATGCCTTTAAAAACTTTGTAAAATTTTAAAAAATTCAATTTCGCAGCGAACCGGTTGACCGGTTACTACATTGCGCTGCAGTAACTCAATTTTTACTATTTAAAAATCTTGCGATTTAGTCCGTAAAAACCTTATAATTTGGTTTATCTTCTGCCGATCAGTCGTTTTTTCCAAGCGGTCGACCGCTTCCTTTCACCCTTTCTGCCAATCGATCGGTTCTCAAATTCGATAGATCAATTTCTCTTTTATTTTATTTATTTATTAAAATTCCTATTATTCTTTGAACCAATTAAAATTTTATCATATTACGAGGTGACTTAAGCTCGACTAAGCCTCATTAATGTGTCAATTTATCTTTAACAATGCATGTGTGAACATGAATGTGATTAAATAATTATTTTACCTTTATTTTCAAAGAACATGGTTAACATTGTTCCTGAAGAACAATCTAATTATAAAATAATAAATAAATTGTCTACTGCATGCCAGAAGTCTAGTAGACCAATTTGTTAGAAAGATATTATTTTGCCAAGAGAAAATTAAAAAATCATAGTTCTATTGAGAATAATGTTTGAGCAATAAATATATCTACACTTTTTGAACTACTAGCTTTGGAAGAGTTATTTGACCCTAAAGTAACACGTCTCTGAAGTGCCACATGTCATTAATATGACATTTGTCTTTAAAGTAATGTTCATCTCTGAAACGATACAAGTCCCTCAAGTGACATTTATCCTTGAAGCGACATAAGTGTCTAAAATGATATTTGCCCCTAAAGAAGCAATTGCCCCTGTAGAGATACTGTAATTCAAAATTGAAAAAAGGTTTATAAATTATACAAGAGAAATGTAAAATTGTACTGGATTAATTATCAATAACGTATTCTCTCTTTTATAGTAGCTATTGAAATTATAAAAGATGATTATAACCCACAAATTGTTAATAAATGTAGATAAATGCATGATTAACCTTAATTGAAATAAGCAATTTATGAAAAATAAACTTCTCTTGCCAAACATAAAGTATTTAGAACTGTGATCTAAACACTTGAATATATTAAACCTGTTAGTTATAATTACATTTCAGTTTTTGATAAATTTGGTAGGTTAAAAAAGACTTAATATGCATCTGATGGATATTGTAGAACCCACAACTTTGATATAAATTAAGTGCATTAGATATTGCATTCATGACACGGTTACGATATATTAGGTTTATAAGAGAATTTAACTGAGGCTACACATGTTTAATTAACATGAAATCAGGGCATATGATGTTATATGTCTATTTAGGTGATTATTATTATTATTTTTATGATTTCTAATATGTTTTATAATGTATTAGGTATTAAAGTTATAGGAAATGCCATGAAGTGTAGAATTGAAAATTTCATTTTCAATAAGATTATTTTGGGGTTTCATTTTTTAAAAATATAATTTATTTGGGTCAAGTATTACATACATATCTATAGATACACATTAAGCCCAAATTCAAGTTTAAATTCAAGCCCATTTCTAGAATTTTCCACACTTGTTTAGACAAATGAAGAGATAAAAAGAGAAAACAAGAAGAGAAAGGGAAAACATGAGTGAGAATAAAGAAAGAAAAGAAAGAAAAAAAAGAAGAGAAGAGGAAGTGAAGCCGTGAGAGAGGAAGATAAGGAAAAGAGAAGAAAAGAAGAAAGAAAATAAGAAAGAAAAGGTTAAAAAAAAGGAAAAAAGGAAGAAAGAAAGGAAGGAAAAAAAGCCAAAGAAGGGAATACAAGGAATTGGTGAGTGATTTACTAATCTTATTTATAGAAATTTGGTGTGGATTTGGTTAATATGTGATGAATTTCAATGTTTATGTTAAGATTTAAGTAAGTAACTGATTTACGTGTAATATGGCTGTATTTTGGTGCATAAGAATGTGAAAATTAGAATATGATAATACATGGATATGGTAGTTAAATTGAGTTGAATTATAGGGTAGTGAAATTGTATGTAAAAAGAGTGTATTTTAGTTTCTGAAATTTCTGGATAGGGTTTAGAAATTTAGAAACAGAATAAGTTTTGGACCTTCAATGATTAAACTATAGAATTCTGTAAAAACTAAACACAAAGAGAAATAATATAGTAAAAAACTAGGTTATTTCATATGGAGATGATTCCTTAGTGAATTTTGGAAAGTGGTTGCCCTCTTTTGACACCGAACACTATCCCATTTTGTGTAGTGTGTAATGATTTGCTTATAACTCGAACGTTAGGATTCAAAATCAGGATTCGTAATAAACCACATAAACTAGACTTATAAGAGATGATTTATTAAAAATTTAGCTTAAAATTTGTTTCCAATTGGTTACAATAAAAATTTAAAGTCATCTCTTGTTTTGGAGAGGCATTACCTAGGATAATCGGAATTAGATTTGCGATTCTCTGATTTAGGTAATTTCAATTCGAGTTCCATAAAACTCGTAGGAATCCTAAACATTCCAATTTTCTATTAAGGTTCATCATTCATACATAATGAATTTATTCATTAATAAAATAAGTGTATAGCATGACGAGTTTTAAAAGAAAAATATTTATATGTAGATCGTCAGTCGGAGCACTCACTGATTACCCCTTGACTCGAATTGGTCAAGCTTTAACCGGTGAGTAGATGGATGATTTTCAAAGTTTTTTAAATAAAATAATTTAAATGTTTAATTATTCTATGAATTTAAAAATTTCAAATGCATTACAAGTATGGAATTATTATGTTTGAATTAAGGGTATATTTTAGAAAATGTGGTTGAATATTTATGAAATGTTTTTATGGATGAATAATTTTATGATAAATTGATCTTGTGTTAATATGTGATAAATATAATAAAAGTTGTTATGCATATTTTTATGATTTGAGATTTATGGTATAAGTACTCGATACGAGTTTATTTATGCACATATATTTTCGCCCTTAGTAGAGAAAGGAGTAAGGGAGATGTTACATATTTTCGTCCTTACTAGAGAAAGGGGTAAGAGATAGGTTATTTATTTCTGCCTTTACCAATTGTATAAAGTAAATGAGATATTACTATTAGATAAGTTGGTGTTTGACATCGCTCCTCTTACCCGAGCCAACGCTAACGAGGATGACTTAATAGTTTTTATGTACCGTCGTAAATTAACTCGTTAGCGGGTCTCGAGAAGTCAACTGGCAGAGCACTAGGGGATGTCTAAGGGAATAAGTCCTTGACGAGCCCAAATTTTTATTGGATCATTCACAGACTTTAAACATGAAATTGTTTTATATTGTTTGTTTAATGTTGAGTGAACGAGTTACATTATTATGAAATGTTTTCATTTGTTTAATATGACACTCTTACTCCTCTTTTATGTTTTCATACATTGAAGTCCTTCTATTCACTAAGTTTGTACTTACATTTTATTTCTTTTTAAAAACGTTTTCAAGTTAGGCAAATTTCGAAGAGGTTGCCAATCCACTCCCCAAATTTAAATTTTGATGTTTGCAGTTTGTCGGAGACTTGTAGGTTTTTCAGTGTTCTCTATTGATATGTATATAAATTTTTTAGAAGTGATCCAAGAATTTTGTATCGTTACTTGGTTGTAAATAATAAAAATATTACTTTTATAAATATTATGTATATGTGTGTGTGTGTGTGTGTATGTGTATCATATTATGTGATTACATATATATGGATGGGATATTAAAAACCTTACACATTCGTGGGGAATATTATGAAATGTATACCTTACGAGTATGTGGCGGTTGTTAGGTACTTGGATCTATGGATCGGGATGTGACAGATATAATGATAACTTACATATATGGATCACTTGATGCTGATATCTATGAAATTCCTTGAAGGATAATTATTGTCTCGACATGCATATCGAGCACAAATCTAATAAAATATTCATCCATTAATATGCTTATGTTGAAAAGATTTTAAAACGTTTCAATACAAATAAACTTCATCTATTAAGTACTTATATGATTGTTCGGTCTCTTGATCCTAAAAATGATTTGTTCAAATTGAAGAGGATGAAGAAGTGATACTTAGTTCGAAAGTACCATATCTCAATACAATTGATACCTTATTATATCCGACACAATGTACTAGACCGAACATAACATTCTTTATGAACTTATTAGACAAATTCAATTTTGCACTTACTCGCCGACATTGAAATAGAGTTAAACATATTTTTTGTTATCTTCATAGAACAATAGATTTTATATTATTTTATTCTAGTAAACTAATGAAAAATCAAAGAGTGGTTGGATATGCAGATATTGACTATCTTTCTAATTTCTACAAAGCTCGTTCACAGACAGAATATGCTTTCACTTACAGCTATATAATAATCTCATGATGATTCACAAAACATACTTTCATTGCTACCTTTTCTAATCACTATGGGATTATTGCATTACATGAAATAAGTAAAGAATGTATATGGTTGCAATATGTTATCCATCATATTCAGAATACATGCAATTTGTCTTCTACTATAGATATTCTAACAATATATCAAGACTACGATGTTTGTATTGCTCAAGTTAATGGAGGATATATTCAAGGAGATCGGATTAAACATATATCACCTAAATTCTTTTACACTCATAAGCTCCTGCAGAATCAACAGATCGATGTTAAACAATTATGTTCATTTGATACTTTTATTGATCTCTTTGATAAAATTTTACCTACATCAACTTTTGAGAAGTTGATATATAATATTGACATGCTCTGACTTCACAAATTAACAAATTGATATCTGTTATATTGAGGGAGATAGTTTCATCTAGAATAACATATTTTATTACAAAAAAAGAACTATAAAAATACTTGAATAAATATGCACCGTACTTTTTTTTCCTTCAATCAGATAGTATTAAATATGTATGATGTAACTGAAAGCGGTGTTATACAAAGAAGAGTGTTGTAAATATTAAATTATAATTAGTAGATTTTACCACTTTTTTTTTTATTTAACCCACTTCTTTTCATTGACCTAACCTATCTCCCTTTGTTAATGGACCACAAATATTCTAATGTGTGCCATGAGCTTAAAAATGGTGTAAAGCACTTGTTTATTTTTTTAAAGTAATTCAATAATGTCAAATATCACTCTTATCTGTTTATTGTACTTTATTTAATCATTTAGCTACTAGTAAACTATTAGTTACATTCTTATACTATCTACTATTTACACTTTAATTTAATATTTCTAATAATATTATAATTTTCTTTTGGGTGGTTAGTGACACTTTCATTACATATAATAAACAGGTGGCATGTGCGTACACATGACACATGTTCTGAACCTCTCAAGACGAAATTTTCAAACACTTTAAGATGACAAAAATACCCTCAAGCCCATCCTAGCCGTTATAACCGCCGTTTACCTTTACAAATCCTCACTCACTATCTCGTCATTCAAACACCTGCTAGGGACATTTTCGTAATTAGATACTGTCCTTTACTCTTTCACTGTAGTTTTCCTGACAATTTCGAAACCAAGAAGAAAACAAGAACTCGCGTCAACACTCTCACTCTCTGACTGACCCTCGCTCTCTCGCTACAGTATTTATGTTGGTGCTCTGTCACTTGGGATTTTCTCTCTCCTAGGGTTTGGGTTGAATCGGATCATGGCGTCTTCTTCATCAGATCCCGGGTTGAAACACGAAGTTAGTAGTAGCGGTGGTGGTAATGGAAGTGGAGGTGGTGAAACTTCCGAGGCAGTGATAGCAAATGATCAGCTGCTACTTTACAGAGGATTGAAGAAAGCAAAGAAAGACAGAGGCTGTACTGCTAAAGAACGCATCAGTAGAATGCCTCCTTGTACTGCTGGTAAACGCAGCTCTATTTATCGCGGAGTCACCAGGTGGATTAAACATTTACTTCATTCTACTGTTTACATGTCTTAATTTCATTTCTTTTTTTTTTCTTTAAATATATGTATGTGTAGACTTAAGGGAATTATTTGATGGGTTGGTGTATTTTTGAGTTCAGTTTTATTAAAGGTGGTTAACTGAGTGTCCATGTTAAGTAGATTAGTTTAAGATATGAAATGCATATGCTCTGTTTGATGATATTGTGTGGCAAGTTCTTGTATTCACAGATGCGGGTTCTTTGGTTGAGATGGGAATGCTTTATAGGAAAGAACTGAACAGATTAATGAGATAAGTTGTCTATTTTGAAAATGCTAATTGGAAACTATTCATTTATGGTTATATTTGCTATGAAGCTGATTGATCATTTTGGAAGCCTGATCGCATGATGAGATAATTGCCATATTTTCTCAGTGTTGATTATGGTGGTTGTGAAATTAAGGTAACCTGTAAAAATACTTATAAAATTGTGAGAAGCAGTATGATTTTAAAATTTAAAAAAGGAAAAAAGAAGATAGAAACAAAGGATAAAAGAAGTGTAATCTTCAACTGCTGATGATTTTAAAATTTGCAATTCCTATGAAATGTTGAATAATGCTTTGATTTCAATATACATAAACATCAGGCATAGATGGACAGGGCGTTATGAAGCTCACCTTTGGGATAAAAGTACATGGAATCAGAATCAGAATAAGAAGGGAAAGCAAGGTCTCCCAGCCCCCATCTCTCTCTCCCCTTGCACACATATTAAATACATACCACTCAAAACACTCTGTAGAAGTCTAATGGGCTTATTCTGAAAACTGACTTTTTTTTATCCTCTTTAATGTGCTGGAATGCTCGGTGCTTAATTTGTTATGACAGTTTACTTGGGTAAGTTTGAGCTTAATACTTTTGGTTTCAAATTGTCTTTCCTACATTACGGGCTGAACTTGCTAAGGCCTGTGTTGTTTTATACTAGTACACATCAACTAATCTATATTTACAGGAGCATATGACGATGAAGAGGCTGCTGCTAGAGCATACGATCTTGCGGCCTTAAAGTATTGGGGCCCTGGGACCCTAATCAATTTTCTGGTGAGACAATCTTTCTTTGACTCTTTTCACATTGACAAATAGAAAATCATTCTATCTTATTTGTTCTGCCACTATTTCCTGCTAATGGAGCATTGCCTGTAGAATAATAAAAAAAAAAAAATGATGTAGAAAGATTGTTTATTTATTTTTTTAATTTATTTCAAGTTTAGTTGATGGCAATCAGAATTTCTTTTAACCCTTTTTTTTTTAATATCAATAATGATTAACATATGCCGTTTGGATTTCTTCCTTTCCAAAAATGCGTAAGCTTTTTTAAAACTCAATATATGGAAAAGGGATTTCTCTTATAACATTTAGTTGAGTTTTAAGTGGTAAGATAAGGTGTTTTTGTATTTTCCCAGGTATTTAAGGTAACTTTTCACTGTGTACTGCTATTGCCATGTCCAATTAATGTTTGACTGTTTCTTGAAGGTTACTGATTACACTAGAGATCTTGAAGAGATGCAGAATGTCTCAAGAGAGGACTACCTTGCTTCTCTTAGAAGGTATGTACATGGTTTGAAATTTGTATACATGGTCAGGAATGTGTGCCCTGTACTGAAATTATAATGTTGCTTACACTAGATGTTCATTGCAGAAAAAGCAGTGGTTTCTCGAGAGGAATCTCTAAATATCGTGGACTTTCTGGGTATGTTAGTGGCACAAATTACAATTTTATGCACATAAGTCATACTGAGAATTAAACTTGATATTTCTCTATGTAGATGATTAATGATGTTGTTCTTATGATTTTGTTTTTGTTTTGGGCTATCACAAAGTAGTCGATGGGACTCATCACTTACTCGTATGGCTGGTTCCGAATACTTCAATAGTGTGCATTATGGTAAGTTCTGGTAAAAGAACTTTAATTAATACTCACAATTGCTGCATAGAAAAAGAAACTTCAATAGGTAGTTACTGGCAAACTAACAATCATAGGCTTTTTAATAATTAATTTTTTCCCCATCTAATATTAAATGCTTATATCTCACTTAAAGGTGCTGGTGATGATCCATCAACTGAAGGCGAATATTTAGGTGGTTTTTGCCTTGATAGAAAAATTGATCTAACTAGCTACATCAAGTGGTGGGGACCCAACAAAACTCGTCAAGCAGATTCTGTCACCAAATCGTCGGACGAGGCAAAATATGCTTGTTCTGAAGACATCGGTAGTGAACTTAAGAAATCAGAATGGGAGAGCCAGCCTACTGAACCGTACCAGATGCCCTGTTTAGGCATGTCTCACGGTGGAAAGATGCATAAAGGGTCTGCAGTATCTGCTTTGAGCATACTGTCACAATCATCTGCCTACAAGAGCTTCCAAGAGAAAGCGCTAAAAAAGCAACAGAACAACACTGATAATGATGAAAATGAAAACAAAAATATTAATCACAAGATGGACTATGGCAAAGCAGTTGAGAAATCAACAAGTCATGATGGCAGGAATGAAAGACTTGGTGCTGCAGTCAGAATGACTGGGGGATTATCTCTTCAGAAAAATGGGTTCCAGTTAGGTCCTTTCTTGTCTGCACCACTACTGACCAACTACAACACCATTGATCCCTTAGCAGACCCCATCCTGTGGACATCGCTGGTTCCTACTCTTCCCACTGGACTATCTCGTAACTCCGAGGTTGGTACGCTCACCATCAAAAACTTTCTTTTACTATAATATTTTAAATGATACTGCTGAACAATATATAGACTATTAATTATAATTGCATTCTGATATATTCCTATGCTTCTATTATTTATGTTAATATTTCTAAAATCCGAAATACTTTCAAATATTCTTGAATCAGGATGGAGAAACTTTTCAGTGTAGAAAGGCACTGTCTTGGTGAAATTTTGAATAACACCATTCTGTTCCATAAAAACGCTGTTATCAGATCATGACCAATTTATGGATTTTTTGAACTTCAGAAAGTATGTTTTTAATAGATAAGAGCCAAAAGCTTTTGTTTATAATGGCAAGGATAGTAACTGAAATTATTCCTCAGTGATTTGAAAACAATTGTTATATTTCTTCTTGAATCTGTTCCCTGATTCAATTTTCTTGATTATATTACCTTATAAAAAGCTAAACATTACTGCTATGCAGGTTACAAAGACAGAGAGTAGTTCAACTTATACTTTTTTTCGGCCAGAGGAGTGATGGCATACTTCCTTTTGTTGTATAATGTGGTGGATGGGCAGGTATTGAATTCTGTCTACAAGGTTTTGGCACTGCATCACTTTGTAGCAAGAGCAGGCAAAAAGTTTGTGAACGTACAGTAGTTTATTTCAAAGAAACCTTAATATTTGTCTGGCTTATCTATCATGGGCTTCAGATAGTGTATAGCAGAAAATACCAATGTATCTGTAAATTTAAAACCTACTATTGTATGTTGTTGCCCAAGAAATTATATAGTTACATTTTCATAAATATCCTGTACAGAAACGAATAACTCTATGACAAGAAGTTTGTGTGTGTGGATATTTGACATTGCATGCATGCTCCAGTTTCAATTATATTTAAGCCTGCTATTATTATTCTGCCAAAGGACAATTTGGATGATCATGACAGTTGAGAATTTTTCATTTATTTTTAAAAGGGTTTCAGTTTATGTTGGCATTTGTTTGTCATCCAATTCCAAACAGCTGGTTGACATCCTGTACTACTCGTACTTCTTGTCACATTTTAACAGATTTAGAACAAATAATTAATTTCATAATTACAAAAGTTATAAAAACAATTAATTAATTATTAATTATATTAAATAATTTGTATAATTATAAATATATTTTATTTTATCATTTACTTTTTTGATTAAAAAAAATCATTAATAAGGTAGGAAACAACATTAATCAATTAAGATTTCAACTTTAATTAAATAATTAAAGAATGTTAACATTATTTATTTTGTTTAATATACAAATGTATTTATTTATTTATAAAACATCAAGCGTTGAACAAAGGATGCTCCTTTTGGACGTTCGCATCGCATTTTAGTACTAATTTGATGACGTGTATTGTTTCAACATTGATGTGGATCTGGTGGCTGATGCACAATATTCCAACAAATATTTTTTAATAATTTATATTATTTAAAGACTAAATAAAAATAATAATTATTTGTATATTTGTTTATCCATTATTTTTTTTAATAATATTGTATATTTAAATACTTCTTTATTTATATTTATAAAAGTCAAAATTACATTTTTAC
>JAXCLQ010000015.1:8450312-8479345 GCA_035584115.1 Cedrela odorata
ATATTTTCGTAGTTGACTGCAGCTCTTCTCACTTTCACTGTAGTTTTATCACTACTTCGAAACCAAGAACAAAACAAACAAGAACTCGCGTCAACACTCGCTCACTCGTCCTCGCTCTCTCCTACAGTGTTTAGGTTGGTGTTCTGTTACTTGGGATTTTCTCTCTCCTAGGGTTAGGGTTTTCTTCTGGGTTGAATCGGATCATGGCGTCTTCTTCGTCAGATCATGGGTTGAAACACGAAGTTAGTAGTAGCGGTGGTGGTAGTGGTAGTGGTGGTGGTGAAACTTCGGAGGCAGTGATCGCAAATGATCAGCTGTTACTTTACAGAGGATTAAAGAAAGCAAAGAAAGAGAGAGGCTGTACTGCTAAAGAACGCATCAGTAGAATGCCTCCTTGTACTGCGGGTAAACGCAGCTCTATTTATCGTGGAGTCACCAGGTGGATAAACGTTTACTTCACTCTACTGTTTGCATGTCTTGATTCATAGTTTCCCTCCTTTCAAAGTATATGTGTGTATAGAGTTAAGTGAATTCTTTGATGGGCTGTTGTATTTTTGAGCTCATTTTTGTTAAAGGTGGTTAGTTGAAGTGGGTTGTTGTAAAGTTGCTTTATTTGATTGGTAGCCAGTGGCTATAAAATGGTTTACTAGGTTTCCGACTTGGTTTAACTGAGTATCCGTGTTTAGTGGATTAGTTTTAGATATGGAATGCATATGCTCTGTTTGACCATAGGATGCCGCAGGTTCTTGAATTTGTAGAATGCGGTTGTGAATGCTTTGTAGGAAAGAACAGAACAGATTAGTAAGACGTGTACTTATCCACTTTGGAAAGGCTAATTGGGAACTATTCATCTAATTTTATATTTGCTATGAAGCTAATTGATCATTTTGGAAGCCTGTTTACGTGATTCTCATTTTTGATTATGATTGTTGTGTATTTAAGAGAAACTGGTAAAATAATTGAACAATTATTTATAGATTTATTTGAAGCAGTATTATTTGAAAATTTAAAAAGGACCAAAAAAAAAAGAGATAAAAGGAGAAGTCTAGTCCAAAATTAAATACTTGAGACAAATGGTGTATAGTAAATGTTAGGGCTGAATTTATCAAGTCAGCTAAGTTTGTATCCCAACTCTTGTTTGTAGTTGATAAGGGTGTCCTTGCCTGATTAGTTAGGCAGCTTTAGCTGTGGGTTTTGCTTGATTAGAAGCAATGAGTCATGCATGGCTATTCAATTTTGAATCATCAACTGCTTGTTTTTATTTTTATTCTAATTTTCAGTATGTTTGTGCATATCTTTGCAATTTCTTATCTTCTTCAGCTGATGATGATTTTAAAATCTGCAATTTGTTTGTAATGTTGAATAATGCTCTGGTTTCAATATTCATAAACATCAGGCATAGATGGACAGGGCGCTATGAAGCTCACCTTTGGGATAAAAGTACATGGAATCAGAATCAGAATAAGAAGGGAAAGCAAGGTCTCCCTGCCCTCATCTCTTTCTCTCTCTGTCTCTCTCCCCTCACACACACATTAAATATATGCCGCTCAAAACTCTTTGTAGAAATCTAATGGGTTTATTTGTAAAACTGACTCAATTTTTTTCCTCTTTAATGTGCATGGAATGCTTGGTGCTTAATTTGTTACAACAGTTTACTTGGGTAAGTTTTAGCTTAATACTTTTGGTCTTGAATAGTCTTTCCTACATTACAGGCTGAACTTGCGAAGGCCTGTGTTATTTTTATACTAGTACACATAAACTAATATATATTTACAGGGGCATATGACGATGAAGAGGCTGCTGCTAGAGCATACGATCTTGCTGCCTTAAAGTATTGGGGCCCTGGGACTCTAATCAATTTTCCAGTGAGACAATCATTCTTTGAGTCTTTTCACTTTGCATGACAAATAGAGAATCATTCTATCATATTGCTCTTGCCATGATTTCCTGCTAATGGAGCATTGTCTGGAGAATAAAAAAAAGTTAAAAAAATAAAAAAATGATGTAGAATGATTATATATATATAATTTATTTCAAGTTTAGTTGACAGCAATTAGAATTATTTTAGCACAATTATTTTTTTTTTATCAATAATGATTAATATGCCGTTTGGATTTTTCTTCCTTTCCATAAACGCGTAAGCTTTCTTAAAACTCAATATATGGAAAGGGGTTTTTCTAACGTTTAGTTGGGTTTTAGGTGGTAAAACAAGGTGCTTTTGTATTTTCCTGGGTATTTAAGGCAGCTTTTCATTGTGCGCTGCTATTGCCATGTCCTATTAATGTTTGACTGTTCATGAAGGTTACTGATTATGCTAGAGATCTTGAAGAGATGCAGAATATCTCAAGAGAGGACTACCTTGCATCTCTTCGAAGGTATGTACATGGTTTGAAATGCGTATACACGGTCAGGAATGTGTGCCCTGTACTGAAATTACAATGTTGCTTACACTAGATGTTCATTGCAGAAAAAGCAGTGGTTTCTCGAGAGGAATCTCCAAATATCGTGGACTTTCTAGGTATGTTAGTAGCGCAAATTACAATTTTATGCACACAAGTCATACTAGGAATTAAATATTATATTTCTCTATGTAGATGATTAATGGTGTTATTCTTATGATTCTGTTTTGTTTTGGGCTATCACAAAGTAGTCGATGGGACTCGTCACTTACACGTATGGCTGGTTCCGAATACTTCAATAGTGCACATTATGGTAAGCTCTGGTAAAAGAACTTTGATTAATACTCAAGATTGCTATATAGAAAAGAATTCTGCATTGTTAGGTAGTTACTAGCAAACTAATGATGATAGGCTTTTTAATGATTAAGTTTTTCCGAATCTAATATTAGATGGTTCTATCTCACTTAAAGGTGCAGGTGATGATCCACCAACTGAAGGTGAATATTTAGGTGGTTTTTGCCTTGATAGAAAAATTGATCTAACTAGCTACATCAAGTGGTGGGGACCCAACAAAACTCGTCAAGCGGATTCTGTCACCAAACCGTCAGAGGAGGCAAAACATGCTTGTGCCGAAGACATCAGTAGTGAACTTAAGAAATCAGAATGGGAGATCCAGCCTACTGAACCATACCAGATGCCCCGTTTAGGCATGTCTCATGGTGGAAAGAAGCATAAAGGGTCTGCAGTATCTGCTTTGAGCATCCTGTCACAATCATCTGCCTACAAGAGCTTCCAAGAGAAAGCACTAAAAAAGCAACAAAACAACATCGATAATGATGAAAATGAAAACAAAAATATTATTAACAAGATGGACTATGGTAAGGCAGTTGAGAAATCAACAAGTCATGATGGGAGGAGCGAGAGACTTGGTGCTGCACTCGGAATGACAGGGGGATTATCTCTTCAGAAAAATATGTTCCAGTTAGGTCCTTTCTTGTCTGCTCCACTACTGACCAACTACAACACCACTGATCCCTTAGTAGACCCTACGCTGTGGACATCTCTGGTTCCTGCTCTTCCTACTGGACCATCTCGTAACTCCGAGGTTGGTATACTAACCATCAAAAACTTTCTTTACTAGAGATATTTTAACTCCGAGGTTGGCATACGAACCATCTAAAACTTTCTTTAACAGTGATATTTTTACTCCAACGTTGGTATACTAACCATCCAAAACTGCTGAATATATATAGACTAAAAATTATAATTGCATTCTGATATATTCCTATGCATATTTCATGTATGTTATTTTTTCTAAAAACCTATACTTTCAAATATTCTTGATCAGGATGCAGAAGCTTTTCAGTGTGGAAAGACACTGTTTGGATTAAATTTTGAGTACAAGCATTTTGTTCCATAAACACTATTATCAAATCATGACTAATTTCCGGGTTTTTTGAACTTCAGGCAGTATCTTTTTAATAGATAAGAACCAAAGGTTTTTGTTTCTATTTGGCATGGATAACATTAATCACTGAAATAGGTCCTCAGTAATTTGAAAACAATTGTTATAGTTCTCCTTGAATCTCTTCTCTGAATCAGTTTTCTTCATAATATTACCTTATAATAAGCTTAAACATTGCTGCAATGCAGGTTACAAAGACAGAGAGTAGTTCAACTTATACTTTCTTTCGGCCAGAGGAGTGATGCCATACTTCCTTTTGTCATATAAAATTTGGAGTAGAGGCAGGTATTGTGACTTTGTACGCAAGGTATTGGCACTGCAATCACTTTGTAGCAAAAGCAGGCAAAAGTTTGTGAACAGCCAGCAGTTTATTTCAAAGAAAATTTGATCTTTTTCTGGCTTATCTATCATGGTCTTCAGAGAGTGTTGAGCAGAAAATACTGATGTTTCTGTAAATTTATATCCTACTATGTTGAAATTTGAGATATCTAAATGTAGTGGATTTCTTTGTTGAACAAGGGAATTTATACTTACATTTTCATCAATATCCTGTACAGAAATGAAAAGATAAAAACATTGCATGAATGTTCTACTTTCAACTATATTCATGCTTGCTATTATTATTATTCTGCCTTGGGACAAATTCGGATGATTAAGACAGTTGATAATTTTTCTTTTATTTTTATTTTTAAATTTTAAACGGTTTCATTTATGTTGGCATTTGGTTGTCGTCCAATTTCAAACATCTGTTTGAAGTATATATATGTAACTGTTGTTGAGGTTTGTCAAAATGATAGGTAAACAGAATAATATGTCAAAATAATAAGTAAATAGAAATATGTATGAAAATAATTAATACCCATAAAGATAATAAAAAAATAATTTTTTTATTAGTAATTTATTAAAAATACTAAATTAGCAATTTGTTAAAAATAGTAATGTAATTCCATTATTATTTTTGTTTTGTTTTCATTTTTAAGTATAAAATTTACATATTAAAAAGTTAAAAATATAAAAAATATTAATAAAAATATTTTTATTAATAAAATATTTTAAGTATAAAATTAATTTTTAACAAAATATTTTATTAATGAAAATAAAACAAAACAAAAATAAATTGCTAACTGTTTATATTTATATTCGAAAATATATTTAATAATTTATTAGAGAAATAATACTTTTTTAAAGTAAAAAAAAAAAAATTGAATGTTTGATATTGATAGATGATAAAATATTTGAAAAACATTATTAAGATAGTATTTTAGTATATTTTTCAAAGATACAAACATATAATTTTTATGTTTTCAATTTCTTAATAAGTGAATTTTATACTTAAAAATAAAACAAAACATAATGAGAAAGGAATTACATTAATATTTATTTTTAACAAGTCACTAACATAATGATAATTTTGCATTTTTTTATGAATCACTAATAAAAAAAATTAAAATTTTATTATCTTAAAGGGTATTTGTTATTTTCACGTATAATTCTATTTATTTATTTTCGCAAATCTCATGATATGTGTACGTTAATTATCCAGTAAATATATGATTAAATTGTTTGGGTACATCCCTATATTTTTTCAACAATCAATTTTATAACAAGCTAAAATTTTGGAAAGATTTCGTCCATACCTCAAATATTAGCAATAGTGAATAATTGGATATAATAAAGTGTAATATCAAAATAAATTAACTTATTTGATAAAAAAAAATTGATCCTCAGTATATGTAACAAAAAAATATAATAAAATAATGATGATACAATAAAATTATGATCGATAAATTATAATAATTAAGATGGTTTTTTGTAGAAGGGGAAAAGGAGGAGAGAGTTTGTAGTGCATGTGCCTTTGCCGGACCAGAAGGAGACAGAGAAGGTGACGTGTAAGAAGAGGAAGGAGACGAATTAGAGAAGTCTTAATTTTGGTTTACTATTTTTTTTTTAAAATTGGGTTAAAATGAAAATAATGCAAGTATAATTCAAAGGACCGTACAAGTATCAACTGAATCAATAAGGATTCCAATTCTCTTGATTGTTGAAATAATTAAGTTTGAGAACATTCATTACTATAAAGTTTGTGTTGGTGATCACATTCCTTCACCAATGACATACAGTATTCATAGTGACACTTGAATATTATGTCAATCAAGATCAAATATACCCAGTATAAAATTATGATTTTCCTCTTAAAAATATAAAGGTTGTATATTATTTTCCATGGGTTTTACACTTAAATAACTCATTTTCTAAGCTTAATCATAATATTAGTCCCACAACTTATTCATAATTTTAGCCAAATAATCATCTTTTGGATGGAATTGCAGTAAGATAAAAAGTTTGTTTTATTTAACTTTTTGTTTAAGCAAAACGGAGAAGAAAACTAAGAGAAAGAAAAAAAAGGAAGAGAAAAAGAGACAATGTATTTTCAATATGAAGAAGATTGAATCAAGTTTGTGGATTTGTTAAACATAAATTTTGGTCATGTTTGATATGATTGGCTTGTACAAGTGTGAGTTACAATGTCAAACTCAGTGTGATTCCATAGAAAAGCCTTGTGTTCATCACAATTAATTTTCATTGTTATTAGTGCAAATAGTGTTAACAAAGTAGTGCAGATATGTGGGTTTTATAACAATATATGAGAAACCTATAAACCTGTAACCAGATCGATATATATTGGCAACATCGAGAGTTTTAGCAAATGTCCCTCCACGTTTATGAAATCATTGAGGGACTTTAGTATATTTAAAAAGTCACTCGATGATTTCATAAATGTCGAGGGATTTTCCAAATACATTATAGTCCCTCGATGATTATAAAATCGTTACGGGACTTTAGTGTATTTAGCAGATTCTAGTAATGTACTACTACCATTCAATATCACTATTTATACATTTCTCATTGTTAAGTGTATTGACGATGATTTTTCCTTGTAGATAACAAGAGTATACTTAATGATTATATCTGAAGGGTTATGGGAAAAATCAGCGGACGATAGTGAAGTATATATAATGGTGGTAGAACTTTCAGTTTGACTATTTCAAATACTACTAACTAGCAAGAATTCGTCAACAAGCTACACTTTTTGCTCGGTGTAAATTCCAATAAATTTAGTATTAAAATGAGAGTGATGTATATATATTACTTACCTTCAATGTTTAATTGTCCAGCAACTCAAGATAAAACAAATGATAGCGAAATTATTTTTTTCCTTAAGGTGATCTGTCAAATTTCAACATTTTGGAGTTTCACTCCACTATTTGTAATATTTGAGTGTTTAGATTCAGTTGAAGTAACACAACCACTCATTATATAAGTTTATTAACCTCCTATTCATGAGATGAAAAATAATTTCACGACCATCTTCAATTATTCAACTAGTAGTAATGTTGCCAATACCCCAGTTCATATTAATATTGCACATGTCCCATATTCTCTAGTTTGATAAAATAAATATCCTTTTTACTACTATTATGACGAAGAAAATAATAATGAGAACACATTCTTGACAACTAACATTAGTGTTTTGCGGAAAGAAGGAACCAATTGTGATTGTAACACCAACCCAATGTATAATTGGCAACCTTAGCCTAACTTTGTAAGAAATTAAAAAAGAACTAAAGAAACAGGTTCATCATTATATGATCCCTTACAGTCTTTACCTTTGATTTCTTTGCCTGTTATTTTATTGCTAAATGCGTTCTCTACTTCTGAGGATGGTCAAGTAGTTGCTAGAAAACTATATTTGATTAAGGATTTGAATTATTATTATTATTTTTTGCAATGAAAAATAACTTTCAATTCCGAATTCATAGGTCGATAATAGATCATTTTGAGGCAAAAAGCGTCGATAATAGATGTAAATGGTGAGTGTGGGCAACATTGATGCATGAGAACCATTACTTCTAAGTGCAATTGATTGACTAGGAACATGCTTTTTTGTTAGACTAACTTTTTGATAAACATCGTCAGACCAGTTCTCGCATTATTGGTAAACTCATCAAAGATAAGTTTACTGATTGCACCAGAGTGTACACTCTTAAAAATATTCAAAATGACATTCATAGTGAATATGGTGTATTAGTATTGTATATTAAGGCTTGGGCAACTAAGAAGTTGCATTGACGTTGGTGTGTGGAGACCCTGCAGATTCTTACAACTTACTGTCATTAAATTGTCATGTTTTAGAAGATGTGAATAGACGTACTGTGACGCGTATACAAAAGGACATTGATAATCGTTTTATGTATTTTTTCATGGCGCTTGAGACTTGTATCAACGAATTACATTCATTAATCAGATCCATGGTTACAGTTAATGATACCTTTTTGAAAGAGATATTTCGCGGTACATTATTTATAGCAATTTGCAAAGATAGTAACAATCAGATTTTTCCATTGGCTTTTGGCATTGAGGATAACGAAAATGATAGGATAATGAAAACGATGACTTATAGGTGGATTTTGAAAAGTTATAAGAAATCATTGAAGAGATTAAAGACTTGATTTTCATTTTCAATCGATATGCAAGTATTAAGAATACGATTGTCGTGTTTTCAAATGCAACACACAAAGTTTGTTTGCTATCACGTTTTAGGAAACGTGCGTATGAAGTTTAAGACTATAAAAAAAAATATGAGGTTGACAAATTTATAATGTCTTACTTTGTGGCTACAAAGGTTTATCGTGTTAACGACTTCTATGAGCATATGTCAAAATTAAGGCACATAGACTCAGAAAAAATCACATATTTGGAAGAAGAGGTTGACTATCGCAAATGGGTTTGAGCTCTCTTCATAAACAGAATGCATAATATTATGACCACCAACATTGCGAAATTTTTGAATCCAATTCTATGACATGCTCGATCTCTTCCTATCACCTCTTTGATTAAGTATCTTATAAGTTTATTGCAAAAATGGTTTTATAAGAAGAGGAATGAAGCTTGCAAAATTAAAACTTATTTGACAAAATGGGCTCAAAAAAAATTAACAAGCGAATAGAAACTGCAAGGAATATGACTGTTTTCCTCATTGATCGGCATGTGTTACTAGAGAAGGACGAGTAAGTCCATAGACTCAATGTCATCTTCCCGCTTATGCATATGCCATCTCTAAATGAAAAATCAATAGCCACAACAATCCAATGTTGCCGTGATACAATAATTGGCATGTAAAAACGTCCATGTTAAACCATGCTTGCGAACCCTCAACAATCTCCGCGCTTGGAAGAATCTGGCATTAACATATCGCATGACCTCACTGCCCCAATTGATTGTCTTGAGATCAAGCTCATGCCTTTAGATTGTCCTTTACATCGCATTGAAATAACCCTACAAAAGTTGAATCCTCAACTAGTCAGTGCCACAATTAGTAATCAAATATTAAATCAATTGTAAGCATAATAACAAATGCGTAAGTATTTGTAAGGGTCCAACGCTAAAGGACAATATCAGGCTCCATACGTTGCCTCACCTACGATAAATCCAAATATGTGTTGATATATTGTTACATAAATTGAATAAGTTAACAAATAAGTATGTGCACATGGAAAATACTAAAAGATGAAAGACTTATATAAAGTTGTGTAAAATGTAAATCGTCCTCCAACCAATCGCCTTTGTCTTTTCCAATAACAATCATGAACTAAACTTGCGTCATAGAGATCTTATATAGCTGCTTAGGAGTAATGTTGTTGTCCAACATCTACTTGGTGAAGAGATCTCACTGCTCTCATGCACGAGATGAGTTGACAGTCTGATGTTTCTTTATGTTCACCGAATTTACGAAAGGCCTCACTATAGTCCTTCCCTTATTGTATTGTCACCCGTATTTATTGCGCAGATTAAAAGAGAACAAGTCGTCTGGAATGCTAACAGGGCCAACCACATCTTTACTGGCTTGAGAAAATTGCTTGACAACGTCGGGGATGTCATCATTATTTACCTCAAATCGTTCTGAATGTTTTAACATTACACTATATTAAATAAGCAATACACATGTCAAACGATTTTTAATTGAATGGATTTTAAAACTTAAACTTGCTTATACGTGAGTAACCATATTGTAGCGCTCATATCAGCCTTGCATCTCACTCAAAATACATGTATCTCTTGCTTAATAAGAGATATCTCAAATCGGAATAACTCTTCCTGACGCTGAAGTTTAACCTTCTATTGTTGAAATCGTGCTTTATGCTTAAGCTGCATCTGCTTAATCACCTGCATCACATTGTCAACGTGTAGAAATTGGGGGCCTAGAAAAGCGTGTCCTTCAGTTATATAGGTAGGCACTACACCTGTAATGGATGCGACATACGATTGAGGTGGTGAAGGTACAGCTGGCACCAGAAAGGAATAGGCAACAAAGACGGCGGAGGGGGTGCAAATTAGTAGTGTCTAACGGGTCGGGTTGGCTCGTGAACCAAACCAACCCAGTCCATCAAAGCCTGGCCTTAGACTGGCCCATGAATCGAACCAACTCGACCTGTCAAAACCCAAGCTCAGACTAGCCCGGGGTAGTGTTCACTCGGGCCGGGCTGGTTCTAGGCCAAAAATTCAGGTCATGCCAAGTCCAACTATTCAAAATCGGAGGTCCAGCTCGTAACGATCCTAGAACTATTCTGGCTAGTTACGTTAATGAACCCGCTGGATTGAACCCGAACTAGACCGCCGGTTCAACCCTTAAAAAATAAAAATTGATCCTAGCAAAATTCAAACTCATGACCTCTTAATTTGAAGTCAAATACTTTACCACTAAGTTATGAACTCAATTAATGATTTATTGTCACCTAATGAAATTTAAAAAATATAAAATAATATCTTAACTTTATTAAGTATAAACTAATTATGAACATTTAATATACAATACATTATCAATAACACCCATCAATCAAATTCAATGGTCTAATAATATTCAATAAATAAATAAATTATTCATTCACATGCATGACCTATATATATTCCTTTATTTATCTACACTTCAATTTTGTAACATTGTAATTTGCAATGTTTTAATTTGATTTTTTTAATTTTTAATTTTTTCCTCTATAAATAATCATCCATTTTCTTTTTTTTAAATTATTTTTTTTCACTTACTCAATTTTCTTCATCTCAATACAATACTTAAATTTTGTTTATAATTTTAAATTTATTTAGTTTAAATGAAATGCACCAAGAGTATGTATGTAGGATTAATTTTTTCTTTTTCATGATTTTATATACAAAATGAAATTTTATACATCTCATTGAGTTTTTCAATTCTTTTTTATTTTTTAAATGGGGACATAATTAATCACATTATATAAGATCATTACAATTTATTTTATTTTATTTATAATCATCAATAGTTATGTAAAAATTTAAAATTTAAAATTCACGTGCTACCTTTCGATAAAAAATATAAAGCTTTCGCCATTAACAATAATTAAAAGAGAAAATTAATAGTTTTTCACATTTTGTTATATATTTTATATATTAAATTGAGTTTTTATTATACTAAGAATATTAACATATATAAATGTTAATACAAAATATTTATATAATATTATCCATTCGATGAAAACGTCCCTATCTTATAAAATATAAATTTGTTTATTAATTATAATACATAAATTCAAGCAAATAAAAAATTATGAACAAACAAAACATTTTATAATAATTTTTATTGAATAAATTATAATTAAAAAAATAATAAATACACCTTTTAAGTGTTGACAAAATAATGAATAAGAACACATTTTAATTTCTAATGTTATGAAATGATTAATATATGTTCTTATTTATTGCTACATAAAAAGTTAAAAACTTATCTATTAATGCTTTTATTTATAATTTAATGATATAGTTAAACTTAAATTAATGTTTATCATAATCACATTTTATTATTCACATTAGACTAGCTATAACGATTGAGATGCAAAGATGGTTGGACACCTTCATGAAATTAAATTAATTTTTAAATTTTTGTCACTATTTAATTAATTAATAAAAATTAATACTTCATAAGTTTTTGTTTTAATAATTTTTGGTAATTTATAAAAGAATTTGTTTAATTCTAATTAAATTGATAAAAAAAAAGTTTAACCTGACAAACCTGTTTCATCAACCGGAATCAAACCGTATGAAAAATCGGATCAAAACCGGTTCGAAATTAAAATTGGAAGAGGTTCAGAACTAGAACCGAAACCAGACCGGAACCTGAACTAGAGCCTCAACTAGAACCTGAACCGGAACTGGAATTAGCCCAGCCCGTTACCGATTCCGATCTGATTCCATCACTTTTGAACTGTAGAACTAACCTGTCATATTTTTCAATTTGGGCCAGTTCTATTTTCTCCTATTCCTCGACCCAAACCAAACCGACCTGGAATATCTAGTTCGAGCTTGTTACACAACACTAGTGCAAATGGAGCAAGTGCCTATACAAGTTCCTGTTCATTATTAAGTATTTTATTATGTTTTATCATAATATTAAATTGATAAATTTTAAACTAATATAAAGTTTTTGAGTTGTTATCTCCCCTTTAAGATAATCTTCATCATTGGAGATATTGGTGTTGGTGTATTTGAGTTAAACCCTATCTACTATAGGTACACAGTAGAAGTGATACAGATATACAAACAATAATTTATTTTATAGTTAATAAATTAAAAGTGAAAACAATAAAATATATTTTATTGTAAAATTAAATACAATTTCATGTATGTGAGTGTACATTATATAGGTTCTCAAGAAAGATTAATGAAGTCACAACGATCTCACTTAAAAATTAGACTCTTTAAGTATTATAGTTTTTGTGACGTAATATTTCTTAACTTGTACATATCCATAAAAGTACGTTATTTACCATTACTGATTAAGGTAACAATTATCAAAGTCAAAAATTTAATTAAACAGTAAATCATACCTTACCGATTACCGAGATTAGCTTCAAGCAACAATTGTTTATTTCAACATAACCTTCACTAGATAATAATCTCTAGATTGTTCATTAAGAGCTCTACAATAGAGGAAATCTGGATTCTCGAAAGTGGCAAAGAGGTTTCAGAAGTAATAATGTTTTAGGACCAATTTTGTCAATATTTAAAACCAAAACTCAATTAAGTTTATATAGTGTTTAAGACTGAATGATTTTCTTACACATGTCAATACAAATGTCACAAAGCTTTACACTAATCAAAATATTACAAAACTTTGTCATCGCATTCATTTACATATCATATTTAATGCTTATACATCATGCTTAATATTTATACATTTGTCCATTTAATAAATTATTATAATCATATCATAATTAGTTAATCAAGCCTCTAGTGTTCACACTCTAAGTCGACAGACTCGCTAGGTACACGTATGTTTATCATATAGAACTTATCTATAAATCCATAAGTGACATCCACCTACATATCATGGCGATCCTAAACTATATGAATTCTTGTGAATCATACAAATTGAGTTATCGCATACGTATAGTCCTTTTATTATCTAATATCCTATTTAAGTATGTAGACGTAGATTATACTATCAAGTCTATATTGCTTTTAACTATACTTTAGCTTTAAATTCACATTACGTAAATAATATTTAGAAACTCTATTCTAATTTTATGTTAAACATTAGAAACTTATTTCCTATGACTACTTTGATAAGAGATTGAATGCAGTATGATTCTAAAGATCACAGGATATTCACCCCAACCACATAGAGTAATAGATCTTTTATTGAATACACACCAACCTTCATGTGTGTCAGTCTATTCCTAATAACCATTTGGAGATCAGACCATGAAAGACTTATAACATGTATTGCATCTAAGAATAAAAGATCACATACAAGATCACCGTAACATCTCACTTACATATATGTAGAAGCTTCCCCAAGCTTATGGTTCATTGAGATGAACCATCTGAATCTATCAAAATACATCACATGTGTAAGTTTATCTGTTTATTAACCGACTTATGTTAGTAAACCTATGGTCAGAAATCTTTTTGCGAATATATTATATAGTGAAGTTATCTTAATTTAACAACTATTTGTTACCATATTTAATACAATAAATATTTTTTTGGGTCTTTGTCAATTATATTCATTAATTTGAACAAATTCAAATTACCAATAAATTTGTAAAAGACAAACCTAAATACCATATAAGTATAAAAGAATAATTTTGAAAATGTATAAACTTATATAAATAATCAATAATTCATGCAAAAGATATTTGTACTAAAGTACCAACTCCAATAATTGGCCTATCTGTTAGGCCCATAAGGAGATAAGGAAAACTCTCCCTTGTACTTACCCTGAGTTATTCTAATCGACTCTAATTAGGCCAAATGTGGTAGTTACCGCTCCGCACGTGTAGCAATAAGCATATACAGTAAAGGGGGTCGTGTACCTTGTTAAGTTTAAGCATTATTATCTAAAATCATAAATGAATAAAGTTATTAGCGAACATGCAAAGCCTTTAAAATGATATACTCACATTTGAAACTTTGAACAACATCTTGTGAATCTCGTCATACTAAATATTTTTCAAGGATTTCCAACATATGATGTGCGGAATCTCATCATTTGTCTTATCACTGAAATTTCCATTACACATAAGGATTGCCTCTTAGATTCATACCTGCATAGAATATAAATGTTAGTTGAAAAAAATTCAACAAAGTTTTCCCAATAATATAGACATATCATAATAGTAAATTTACATCAAAACACTTCCAATATTCATTTTACTCTACCCAGTAACTATCATACACAACTGTAGTTTAAAATGGGGCCTTAGCCACCCTTTAATACCAAATATATGAAAAAATGTATCATGTAATTGACATAAGGATATACTATATACCTGGAATGCAATAGGAAAACTTTCTAAATTATACCACTCACGATCGTGATTCGTATTTCGCTGCTTTTATATCCTTGAACTTATTAGACTTTCTAATAAGGGCTTGAGACAAATATTTTTACGTCAATGCATATGAGATTGTGCCCTAAGAGTAGCTATCAAATTAGTCCAAATCCTCAATAAATTGTGTCACAAAGGGGTTCGCTTTCAACCAAGTGTCCTTTCCTAAAATAAACCGCTCAACAAAAAAGACTAGTGTCATCTTCAACCCATCTTGATCATCAACCGCACTAAAGTCAGTGTCCTCTATGAACATATCCAATTGTTTCTGCTTAATTTGCTGCATTCTAGGAAAGAACTTATTAGAAAGGCAATGAATCTTTCTCATATTCCTCGGTATCATGTGACTCTGTAGGTAGTTGTTAAAGTGAAGTTCAGTTCTTTGCTGAACTTATACTTGAAGAAGCATAGACCTGACCGAATACCAGTAACCATAACTGTTGCTTATACATTGGCCTGTAATGTGCACTTCCCTCAGTAGTACATTATGTACTATCATCCTTGAAAACATAAGCTTTTGGACACTTAGAAACCCCCAAAAACATGACTGGGTAAATAATTGTAATTGCTCCTCCATCAACTTCTCTCTTATCATGTTTAGCATCCACATATGGTATAGCGAAGTTACTACAGCCAGAAAAATAATCTACTTACATTATTACTTGATGAAACCATGATGCATTAAGAACTACAAGCAAGAAAAATTGTTTGCATGAATAAAAAAGTTAAATAAAAACACCATGATAATAGTTAAAGTACTGAAAATAGTATGAACATTGTGCATTTATAAATATAGAACTTAATGAAAACAATGCCAATAACGTGCAAAAATGTGTTTTAGATTGAAACAGAAACTTAAACACTAGAACCTCTCGATGAATTCATTGAGTAATTATAGTTTTAAATTTTTTTCTCTCGATGAATTCATTGAGGGGACAAATATTGATTAACACTATAAATCCTTGATTGATTCATCCAGATAAAAATAATTAAAACTATTTTCCTTATGATGAATTCATCAAGAGAAATCATTTGAAGCACTGAAAATCGTTGATGAATTTATTGATGGGATATAATATCAAATTTTTTTCTTCTCGATGAGTTCATCGAGGAAAATCATCTGAACCACTAAAACCTCTCGATGAATTCATTGAGAAGAAATAGTATAAAACCATTTCCTCTCGATGAGTTCATTGAGAATTTACAGCATTTAAGTTATGGTTTTTCTTTCAATGAATTCAACGAGATAGATTTCTTGAACACTAAATTTCCTCCATGAATTCATCGAGAGGAAAACTTTGCATAACTAATTTTTCTTGATGAACATAAATTCCTTGATGAATCAGTTCATCTTCCTCATGGGTTAGCTTATTCAAATACAACACATTTGATTTACAAGCCCTATTTTTACTTTATCATGCATCCAAATTGATTTTAGTTTATTTCTAACACCTTAAATGTTGTTTTTTCTAATACTAAATCATCCAAAAATAGTAACATAAATTAATTTAACACTTTTGCATTCAATCCACATACATCTTTTGAAGGAGCACGCGTTTAAGAACAATTCTCGCTAGTCTATTGAGGAAGCAACGGCCGTCACACAGACCTTGCGAAAAGCTCTCAAAGAACCATGGACATGTACATATGCATATTTTAAATTATAAATATTTTGAACATAAACTATAAAGTTTAGAAGTCATACTTCTTCAAATTGGTTTCTAGAAAAGTAAGTCCAACTGCTCACTTACCTCCAAATGTATTCACACGTCTAATTGGTGAAGATGGTTTTGATTTTGTAATGAGATTTCTAAGCTTAGGCTATTAACTTCAATAAGTTAACACAAAGTTTTCTACTCTTAAAAAACCCTAGCTTGTTCAATAGGAAGATAAGAGAAATAAAATAATTTCAATCCCTTTCTTTTCTTTCTATTTCTTTTTATCTCTTTATCTTTCTTTCTTCCTTTGGTTTGTTCAAAACAAAACACAAAACAAGCTCAATCAATATTGATGCACTCGAGAGGTGGAAGAAGAAGAAAAAGACTATGTCAAATTACTTAGCACTTAAGTCTTCTCTTCTTTTTAATTCCAAATTGAATCAAATCCAATTGATTTCAAATCCACCCTTACATATCACACATATATGACTTTCATTCATCAAATGAATAAAACCATGTCAAGAGTTAAACAATGATAGATGGATTCCAAAATCATACAATGACCATTAATTATATTAATGTAACATTATAATATATTAATTTTATTAATACATTAAAAAGAGATGATGATACATATATAAATATCATTACTTTAATAATAATATAAATGTAATTATTACTCAGATATTTATATCATTACTTTGATAATATAAATATGTAATGATTACTTAGATATTTATACATTACTTTAATAATATAAATATATAATAATTACTTTAGATAATTAATATTATATTAATATATGAAAAATATATTTTCTTTTAATAATTTCTTCAATCAATATTAAAGTATTAAATCTCAACTATTGATTCAAAATAAATAGATAGTATTTAATCAAAGACTTGACACTTGGTAATATCACATGGTGCCACTTATCAATTAATGAACCATTTGATTAAATAACATTTATATAATCAATAATGAATAAATTCATTTATTCATTAATATCTATATATTTTATACCTTTTCAATATCATATATATTCGTAAATTATATTTATTTTATCTCATAAATTATTGAAATATTTCCCACACATACGAGTGCTAGCATGTTATAGTCGAAAAATCTATTCTTTATAATAAAGAATTAAATTGTTATTCGATCAAAGTATCAGAATAATATCATTAACTAAATTAACGATTATTGTATAATAGTAATAACCATCATCATCAAATAACTGACTAATGTGTGTGACCCTTTGAATTAATTGTGAGTTCGACATGGATAAATACTAATTCTTTCGTATTTTTTCAGTACAACTCTTTGTAACCAAAGTTCCCAATGATCATGAGTGACCTTTAGTAAGATGTCATGACCCTCAGACACAGATAAATGAATATATAGAATAAATTCATTTAGTCGTACGTGCATGTAGTAAAGTCCCTTTAATATCGACTCTCAATCTAGTATAGGTCATGGTATCGTTAACCCCTAACTCAATCATAAGATCAGAACCTCAATCATATACATGATTCGTATATCTGCAAAATATTTGTTCGAAAACATATGCTTTGACCAAAGACTTGATTCTCGAGTATGACAGTTTTACCTAAGATCTCAATCTTCAATATATGAGCTAACATATTCTATTTTGGTTATCACATGTTCTTATATACTAAAACACATTGCCAGCAAGCTTCTTTCACCAGGCTTAGCTAACCCGATATAATATAGACAAGTGAATGATGTATCTTAGTGTGGCGAGCAGTCGTGACACCTTAAGTTAAAGAATTAGTGGTACACTAGTACGGTTATATGATGTATCATTGATTGTGAATTAATTACCTATTTAATTTATCACGTTTGGTCACATTCAGTAACATGTTCACCAACGTATTACCCATGTTTATACTCTTGTGACAAGAGACTTGTCACCCAACTATTAATATCTAATATTGATCTTTAGCACCATCAAACATACTAGTCATGCAATATTTTATTCCCATATTACATTACCTCAACCAGGAACTGATTCAGATGTATTTAAATTGGAGACTCTGTACTGATATTTATAACTCTTTGCAAATAGAGTCTTGACATCATAATATATCACGGGATCTCATTCTACATTATATATTTATAATATAAATTAACAACTGAACATGCAAAATGATATAAAAGTCACTTTATTAATCGTAAACTAATTTACAATTAATTACAAAAAATATATATACAAAAAATGATATCCCTGAACCATATAACACGTTTGGTTATAAGGTATATCTCCAACATTATTAACGACAATGCAACCTCGTTTGTCATTGTATTAGAACATTACTCCGGTCGCCGTGAAACCATCAAATCACTTGAATATTTACGGGTTTGGTCACACACAGTTTTCAGTTATCATTTTTCTGTATTTGAAATAAAATGAAAATGAAATATAAGAGAAGAAAACAAAAAAAAAATTCACATGAGCAATTTTATCTAAAAGATGATTGTTTGACTAAATTTATGAATAAGCTGAAGGTTAGAGTAAGACTAATATTATGATTTGACTTAGAAAACGGACTATTATGTGTAAAACCTATTTCCCATCCCATCTACTAGGTGCGTAACAGCAAGTGCTACTGTAACACACATGATAAGCAAATAAAATTAATGTATTGGTTTGTACTTTTAATTCAAATAAAAAAATGAAGATATATTTGCTCAGTTTTCAATATATCTCATTCTTATTCTCATGTGCATTTGCAATATTAAATATGTCAACATGGCAGAAAATTAAATATCTCAATCCATTCAATTAATTGGGGAAGACAATAATATAAGTTTAGGAATGACAATTTTTTTCGCAAATCCACTAATACCCGACCTTCATAAGATGGGTTTGATATACCTCTTGGTTGATTGGGGATATATTTGAAAATAGATATTTAAAGTTTATAACGGGTTTGGGACAGATATGAGTGCGAATAGATATTTGCGGGTATTCACAATTTTTTTGAAAGTACTAAAACGATGTCATTTTAATATTAAACCTAAATATCTCTAATTCTAAACAACAATACAACTCTACACTCACTCAACCTCAAGTCGTTGGCTCTTACTCTCTGCCTCTCTTTCGCCTTTCACTCACTCAACCTCAACACCACACCAAGTTCACGTTTTTAACAAGTCTTTCTCCTGACATTGATGCTTTGAAAATAGGGCTTTTCAGTGTTTGTACTCCTTATAATTTAAGGTACAACTCGCTCGTATGTGTATCGCTAGCTTTTTGTCATCTATGTTTGCTTATTTTGTGAAGTTCTTTCAATTACTCACATTTTGGGTAGACATTTCATTAATATATATTTTTTTATGAAATTCTTCAATTATTGAACTTAAACTAATTAAACAATTGAAGAAATTTTGGCAAAATGAAATAAAAAAGATTTAGGGCATATATTACATCAATCTTGTTACCTTATACAAATGAATATTCCTAGAGTTCCACGTTTATTTCTTTGTTTATTTCATACTGCAACTTTATTTGTTTTCCATCTTTGCTCTCAGAAATTACATTTCTGCTATGTTTAATGAGGTTTATAGTGTTGATAGTAATGCTGGATCATCATTTAGAATTTATTTTAAACACTTTTATTTTTGTTAATCGTTGGAAGTTCATTATTTGGTGTTAGTGGTGGTGCTGCTGAAATAAGTAGAGTGTTATGTATTGATATTTGTGTGCTAAAGTCTTTTACCATTATTAGAGTAATGGTTTTTGAAAATGTAGCTAATCATTTGGTTTTAGAATTTATTTTAGCTAGTTTTATTTTTTTGTAATTAGTCATGAAAATCCTTTTATAAATATCCTTTTTAAAGATGATCATGATAGTGTTCTAAGTATAGATTGATGGTATCTAATTTTTGCACTCTAAATATTCTGCATAATGGAACTTGACATTTTGGGTTTGGTTGTAACTGCTATGCTACCCACTTTTACTTTAGAGTTAATGTTTATCAACTATCCATTTTAGGTGAAGTAGAAAATGGAACAAGAGACTTTTTGGTCAGATGTTGTCAGTAATAATTTAGACAAACTTGATCTTTAGCATCTCCCATGAACTATACCTTTCATATATTTTTCCTCTTTTGGGGGTTGAGCTAGACAGATTGTTTGATATGAAGTCATTTAACATCCATATTCTGTCTAGTGCATGAATTACTTGATATGCAGAAGAGACCATGTCTACTCATTTATAATGTAAAACTCAAAGAATTGTTACCTTATAAAGTTGCATTACTAAGCATTCTCTACAAATATAGAATCAGAGCTTATGGTTCCGAATTGTCAAGCTGATTCATTAGCATAAATAAAACTAATATATTAGTATTAGTCTCTTGTTTTGTCAAAGACCAAAAGATTATTCATTGTTTCTCATGAACATTTTGTCTCTGATTTTGGCATAAAGTTGAAAAAGATTATAATGTTTTCCATAATATTTTTTGATCAATGTTGAATGTTTATTTGTTCATTTAAATTTAATAAAATATTTGACCATGTACAGATTTATTTATTGTAGCCTTGCTAAAATAAGTTAGTAATCTATTTTATTTAAGGTGAAAGATGGAAATAAATTTATCACAATCTTATGAGCAAGTATATTTTAACATTGATTCTCCAATGGAAGAATGTGAAATAGATTCAAACCAAACTCCACTCCATTGTGAAAAAATTACAAGTGAAAATATTAGTAAAAAGTTGAGATCAAAGGTGTGAGAGCATTTTGAAAAACATCAAATTAATGAAAATTGGGAGGTTGTTTGTAAGTATTGCAAAAAGAAATTAAGTGTGAAGACAAGAAATAGAACCACCCATTTGTACAGTCATATGAAAGTATGTCTAATGTGAAGACAACAAACTATTGATGAGTCATTAAAGAGATTACATACTACGCAAGTGGATGGGAAGGTTAAAGTTACTATATTTTCTTTCAATCAATAAAATTCAAGGAGAGAACTTGCAAATATGGTTATCATGCATGAGTATTCATTACGTATAGTTAAACACCATGGATTTAGAAAGTTCACTAGTACTCTTTAATTGATGTTTAAGCCTATCTCTCGTAGCACATTAAAGAATGACATCTT
This sequence comes from Cedrela odorata, assembly GCA_035584115.1. NCBI lineage: Eukaryota > Viridiplantae > Streptophyta > Magnoliopsida > Sapindales > Meliaceae > Cedrela > Cedrela odorata. The sequence goes on from JAXCLQ010000015.1 coordinate 8,471,887, forward strand.
TAAAATTTTTGATTACGTGAAGGTTAAAACAACGAGATTGTTAGAAGCAAATAAAAGTAGAATTACCATCACTATCGATATGTAGACTTTCAGTAACCAATAAAAGAGATTTATGACTATAATGACACATTTCAAAGATGACAGTTGAACGATGCAAAGCCATATTATAAGGTAATTTCAATACAAATAAGTTTTTTTTTAAATTTTTTTATATGTTTAATATATAAATGACGTTCTTATTTATTTTTATACGTAGATTTTTGTAAATACTATATCCACATACTATTGAGGTACTTGCTGAGCTTTGATAAATTGCTTATTAGAGTGGAACATTAATAGTAAGCTTTCTACTTTGACAGTTGATAATTGTAGTACAAATGATGCTATGATTGAGTACATTTTAGAAAAATTTTCTGGTAATGCATTTTTATTAAATGGTAAGTTATTTCATATGTATTATGCTGCTCACATATTAAATTTAATTGTGAATGAAGGAATGAGTGTGATAAATGAGAGTATTGAATTTGTAGTAGTGTACTATATTCGACTACTACCCTTAAAAGAGAAAAAAATTTGTTGCTTGTGCTCGTAAATTGGACATTTTATACATTAAGAAGTTAATTGTTGATGTTAAGACTCGATGGAACTCTAGGTACTTAATGCTTTATACGACTTTAATTTATAAAGATATTTTTTCTCATTTGAAACAACGAGATCAATAATATAAATCTTTGTCTAGTGAAGATGATTAAAGATTTGCAAAAGAAATATGTGATAGGCTTAAATCATTTTATGAGATGACTACATTATTTTCTAGGACTAATCTACCACCAATCTTTTTTCCAAACATTTGTGAGATTAAATTATCAATTTATGAGTGGATAAATTCTAGTTGTAAAGAAACAAAATTATTGGCTGAAAAAATGATTGTGAAGTTTGATAAGTATTGGAGTATAATTTATGGATTAATGACTTTAGCAGCTATTTTGGATCCAAGATATAAGATGAAATTGATAGAGTATTACTTTTCTTTGTTATACAGAGACAATTGTGGGAGTAAGATTAAAAAAATTCAAAACTTTTGTTATGATTTGGTGAAAGATTATCAGTTTCGATATAAGTAAGGTGAAGAAAATCATCAAATAAAATCACCAGTTGCTTCATCATCCAAAGTAGATGCATTTTTCACAAAAAATGGAGCACGTTTGACACACTTTGATTTATATGTAGACTTAAGCTCTAGTACTAGTCACACTAAGTTTGAATTGGACTATTATTTGGAAAAACCTATTATTCTAAGAACATAAAATTTTGATACATTGAATTGGTGGAAAGTGAATGGATCAAAATATCATACTCCACAAGCAATTGCTAGAAATATTTTAGTCATTCTTGTTTCTACAGTTGTATCTGAGTTGACTTTCAATATTAGTGGTAGATTTGTGTCTCCACATCGTAGTTGGCTTCATCCAAAAACTTTGGAGGCTTTAATGTGTGTTCAACATTGGTTACAGGCATAATTTAATTGTAAGAAAATTTATTTGTATTTCTATAAATTATTTTTTTTCTTTATAGCAGTATTACTTTTTATTAATTAATATGTTTTAATGATTAGCTTCAATTTCTTCAAAAACAACTGAAAGTTGCATGTACTAAGACGATACGGATGTTATCAATATGAGATAAATTTATTATTTTTATTATCTCTAAATATTTGTTCTTCATTAACTTATATATTACTATTTACTATTATAAGAATTATGTTAGATGTGTGTTAGCTACAATTGAGTAAAATGAATATATGAACTTGGTAGTTATTATTTGGATTTATGAGTTTGTGAATTTTTATTTTGTATTTATGAGTTTGTAAACTTTTATTTTGAGTTTATGATAATTTATGTATGAATTTCTAAAATAATTATATATTAAGGAATGGGATTATTGTTATCAATTTTATTTTTTATTATATGTATTTTATATTTTATGTGAATGATATATTTTATTTTGAATTAATATCGAAAATTCTACTAAAAATTTGCAGACATTCGCACAAATTTGGTACGAGCATGGTATTAAATTTTTTTGGTGGACGGGGACGCGAGTTTAGAGATATCTGTCTTAAACTCGATCCGCTGCCATCCTTGTATAAGTACATTTTAAGAACAATTTCAAATAAACTTCTCTAATTATGAGTTGGAAGATTTCTAAAATATCCAAAAATATAATTCATTTTAAGATTAAGAAAGAAAAGTTATTTGTGAGATCTGATTTTCATGTACAAGACAAGCTATTTTTCTTTAATTAAATAAATAATAAATAGATTATAAATGAAGTTAACACTCCCAATTACTTAGAAATTACAACTTAAATTAAATCTTAATTAGTCTATGACTCACATAATTTACTTATTTTAACGGTCCTTTTTTAGAAATTCCTTAATGTTACTTAATTTAAGTCCTTTACGATTATTTAAAATTTAAAATTTAAAATTTAAAATTTAAAATTTTACATATTTTTATATGCAATACAAAAAGTCAAAATCAAAATATTTTTTTCACCTTGTTGAAATAAAAAATTTTATTACTTCATAATTCTATTTATATCCTAAACTATATAAAATCCTTCACTTTCGGTATTTATTTTAATTAATTAGTGGACACTATCTTTTTTAAATACCTAAGAAGTAGTATACCTTCAATAGTCTTGATTTTAATTTCTTAAATCAACTTATTAATATTTATTATTTAAAAAAGAAAAGAAAATTTTAAAATATTTATTTAACAACATAACTGCACCTGACCACATCCGACCAAAGTCTCACCGACACGCTCACACGCGTACGAACAATCACACCAGACACCTTTCTGAATTTTCTTAAAAAAAGGAAAAAATAAATCAAATATAATCAGATCAAATGAAAGCTACTTCCCTCACAAATCCAAATCGAAATCCAATCACCATTACCACCACCAGACACATTTGAAGAAAAATGTCATCAAGAAAGCAATCTTTTTTCATATTATCTCTGGTAATCCTCTGGTACTCATCAAACATTGGTGTTCTTTTGCTTAACAAATTCTTGCTCTCCAATTATGGATTCAGGTTTCCAATCTTTCTTACAATGTGTCACATGTCAGCCTGTGCAATTCTCAGTTACATCTCCATTGTTTTTCTAAAGGTTGTTCCTTTACAAGCTTTGAAATCAAGGGCTCAGCTTGTCAAGATTGCAACTTTAAGCACCGTCTTTTGTGGGTCTGTTGTGGGTGGCAATATTTCTCTTAGGTTTCTTCCTGTTTCGTTTAATCAGGCTGTGGGTGCCACGACACCGTTTTTCACTGCCTTGTTTGCTTATTTTATGACCCTTAAGAGGGAAGCTTGGATTACATATGCTACCCTTGTGCCGGTTGTTGCTGGGGTGGTCATTGCCAGTGAGGTAAATTTTGTTTATTTTCCTTGTTTAATCACACAATGGTTAATAATTATGTTACCAATATAAATTTTGGTTCAATGGTTGGTCTTGGATTTTGATCTAGATTTTATATTGACTGCTTTTTTTTTTTTTTTTTTCCTTTTATTGTTTGATTGTATGGATCTTTTACGCAATGCCTGTGAATCTAGATCTGGAATTTTATTGTATGAGCTAGTTTGTAATTCGTTATGCTTGCCCTTGTCATAATTATATGCTATTAACTCTGCCTTTATTACCAGCATTGCTAATTACCCTTGCAAATAAGTTTTATGAATATGAGTGCATCAACAAGATGGATTCTGGCCGAAAGTAGTTCTTTTTCTCTGCAGCTAAGATGTGCTTTTATAATTTCCAAATATGCTTACGTTACTGGGTTTTTAGGAACTTAATTTTTCCTTCTAGCTACGCTGCTTCCTCATTATCTGATGCTAACCTGTTTGATAATTTGATTGTCTAGGAAAGCAAAGTCTGTTACTACTTCCTGCGTAATTTCTTTCCTCTCTCTTCTTCCAAAAACTCTTCTAGCTGCTTTAAATGCAATTATAAGCTTTTGAATTCTTTCGTTGGTGGCAGGGTGAACCGGGTTTTCATTTGTATGGATTTATAATGTGCATAAGTGCAACTGCTGCAAGGGCCTTCAAGTCTGTTCTTCAGAGTATCCTGCTTTCTTCAGAAGGGTAAATGCTTTATTGCTTTTGGTACTGAACCTACATTGAATGCACTCTGTAAATTCCCCATGTTAAATACCATTAAAAAAATCTCCCTTTTAGGATGTACATTTATTTCATCCTTTACAAAGTAAAATCATCAAAGCAAGAATTGATGTCCGTACTCTCATCTATAAGTTATGTAATAGGTGATATAAAATGGTGCATTTCTTACATTTGTTGATGGGAAAAACATTCAAAAAAGCAAGCTAAGTGGATGGTATCTTCTCAGAAGTTTGGTTGAGTAAAAAATTATTACTTGAAGGAAATAATTGCAACCTTTAAAACACTTCGTTCAATTCACTTATACAATTGATGTCCTTAGGCATACTGTATACATTTTGTCCTCCAAACACAAGTAGGTATTTTCTGAAGCTGTTTACAAAATCAACCTCTGCAGTACTTTTTCCAGCCTCTGTTAATGGGCATGAAAGGGAGCGACCATGTCCGTGTGCACATTCTATCTCAAAGGGGATTTCTAATAGTTTTCCTGATTCCAGGGGAATGTATTTTCCTTGCCATAGTTTAACCTCGTTTATCTGTCAGTGTATGTTTTGTTTTGGAGAGGGGAGGGGAGGGGCATTTTGGAGGTTAACTTCATAGCAAGTATGGAAAGAAAAAAATTGAACCCTTTGAAGTATTAAAAGGAAGAATGGATGGATACACCTACACTTGGGGATTCATTGATAGGTTTTTTTTGGTATTTTTTTGGTGTAGTTTTGATTCCCTCGCCTATTCTTTTGTTTCCCTTGCGGACATCTGGTTCACAGCTGTATCTCCTCTCTTCAGACTTTAAACCAATTTTGTCTTTAGTTTCTTAAATAAAATAAAATAATAATAATAACAACGAAAACAACAATAATAACAACAAAACCTGCTTGACCCCTAGTAAGTTGTAGGTGTGATCATCTTATCACTGTTCAAGTGAAATTAATTCTTCCCAAACTAGTTTTCAATTTTCTTTGTTCTTGTAGCATGGATTGTTTATGACCTTGATCTTACGCATATTGTTTTTCTAATTGTTAGGCAGTGATGCGTTACTTCTTCCCTTTTTCTTTTTTGTAATATGCATCTTTACACATTTTCTCTCTCTTTCCTGATTTGGTTGGGGATATAGACACAATATAGAAAATACCCTAAAACTTTTTACAATTATGATAATTTTTCAATTCACAAATCTGTTCGTTTCACGTCGTCTTCTCAATCTTAATGATTTATGTTTACTCACACTTGTATGTACTAACCTTGTAGTGTCTTTTTGTTTTATTCTTACAGAGAAAGGTTGAACTCGATGAATTTGCTGCTGTACATGTCCCCAATTGCAGTTTTAGTTTTATTGCCTGCAGCAATTATAATGGAGCCGAATGTGTTCGAGGTCACTTTATCCCTTGGACAACAGCATAGATTTTTGTGGCTACTTCTTATCCTTAATTCAACAATGGCCTATTCAGCAAACTTGTTAAACTTTTTGGTGACCAAACATACAAGTGCACTGACCCTCCAGGTTTATTATCATTCATCATCATTATTTTACTTCAATTTTTGTTCGCATGAATACTAGGTATAGTATACTCTGCAGCAATCAGAAAAAAAAAAGAAGACGTTTCTAAATCCGCGTAAATTTGTTCCTATAAGTTAACCAATAGAAGTATTGGTTAGTCTTTATCAATCACATGGAGAAGAAATGATATATTTATAGTTTTCCAATCTGTGTCTAATTGCTCTACACTTGCCTTGGTTCTCTGGTTTGGGTATAACCCTGTTGAATAATACAATCGTGTTGAATATGTGTCCATGTCAACGGTAACCATAAACCAAATCTTCTTGTCTGGCCATATCATCTATTTTACTTGTAGAGAATTCTGCATTACTGAAAACTTCTTAAAAACTATTCATCTTTAGTATTTTTATTTCTGTTTTTCTAGAATAACGATCCTCCTAGAGAATGATTACTTTCCATTGTTATTAAATTCTGGTTTCCTTGGTTGGTTGTTGTGATCAGGTTTTAGGCAATGCAAAGGGTGCCGTGGCTGTTGTTATTTCGATTCTCCTGTTCAGAAATCCTGTGACATTCATTGGCATTGCTGGTTACACAATGACTGTTCTTGGGGTGGCTGGTTATGGAGAAGCAAAGCGGAGATATAGATGAATCATTCACGAAATTTAGAAATTTCTTTGAAGATAAGTTTCTTAGTATTTTGGTTTGATGAAGATAATGAAGTTAGATAATGGTATTAGATTCTTGGGTGGTTATTAATTTATCTAGAGGCAGAGAGATAAAAGTGTCTTTTATGAGTCAGTTTAGCATGCTAAGTATTTATATGTAAACGATTACATGCATATCGGCCTTTGTATTAGATTCTATTTTGAGTGTTGTAACTCAAACCCCTTCTTGCTACGGCCATCTCCCATCTTTTAGTTTTTTCTTCTCTGCTGATGAAAATACAAACAGCATAGTACTCCAGTTAATACTACTAAGAATTTAAATGTTATCCTAACAACGAGCCCCGGACGTAATTAAGTTCCAAAAACATGACTTTCATTTCGTTTGTTTATAATTGTCAAAATGACTTGTATAAAGACTAAAATATTCTTTCATCTTACAACAAAACAAGTTTAATTTTTATTATTATTATTTTGAATTCTTTAACTTATAAAACATATCCATTTCATTAAAAACACCAATCACCTTTTTCCCAAATTAATATCAGAAAAATCATAATGGACATTTTAAAGTATCTACTTAGGTTTTTTAAGATTCATACTATTGAGTTATAAAAGTGTATTTTTTAATCGTTTAAATTTGTATTTATAAAATTATTGGACCATGGTCGGATAATAATTTGATTATGAATATTAGTTATATAAGATGGGGTAAAATTTGAAAAAAAAAAAATGGATGTAAAAGGGTTAATTAAGGGACAAGTAATAGTAAGTATAAGAGGAGGGAAGATTAGACACCATTAACTCTCTTTTAAGAAAATTGTGACCTTTTCTTTTACACATTTGTCATGCATATGAAATTAATAAGTATGGTATCACGTTTTTGGTTTGCCTGCTTTCAAGGCATATCTGATGCAGCTTACATCCGAGTATGTCGATACCATACCACAACAATTGGAGAATTAGTCAAATATCATTTGAAGAGCTCTTTCATAATCATGATCATGAACACAAAAAACGTGATTAAGAAAGTGTGTTAATCCTTTTCCATAGATTTGTAAATGAAAAATAACAACCAACAGGGCAACTGTAAGTTGGTCAAAAATAATAATAATAATAA
>JAXCLQ010000015.1:8488660-8501034 GCA_035584115.1 Cedrela odorata
ATTTACAAGTGCAATTTAATAAACGTTTTAACTTGATTTAAAATATTTTTAATTTTTAATTAATAATAATAATAATACTATACAAAATGCTTATCTTAATTTTTTCATCAAAGTGATATGACATTCATTGATAAGTTGGATAATAAGTCATTTTGAACGTTATGAAAATTTACCATCTAATAAATAAATGACAAAACACCGGTCAAAATTGGAGAGATCATTTGAAAAGGTATAGTATTATTATTTAATTAATTATTAATTATGATTAAATTAGATAACAACAACAATAATAAGAACTGAACTTTAACCTTGAGCCTTGTGGCACGCCCTAGTTTACGCCACATAAAATATTCAATTTATGCCCTAGCAATGTTGTTACATCACAGTATAATATGTAGTAGAATGTACAGTAGAATATGCCATAGATTCTGTCCAGTAAAGTTTTCCTAAACAAGCAGCACATATTAAGGCTACAGTAATAGTTTTCTAAAGAAACAAGAGCTGTATCTTCCTAACTTAATTAGGAGATTTAGCACCAATAAAAAAGCCTTGTATTAAACAAGAAACAAGCTATGTATATAGGAAAATCCTTCTTATATTAAGAATAGAATTTACAGTTTTCATTGTAAGCCATTAGATGAGATTCTAAGGTTAATCTCAGCCCTTTATTGTATATATGTCTTAGTATAAATATAGCAGACGTTGTAGGCTAAAAGAATAAATGCAAGCTTCATGCAATTCAAGCTTTGACAGCCAAATAATCTCTGCAATTTTCTGTGCACTCTTTCTTCATCTCTTTATTTGTGATTTTTGTGATTTTGGGAAGCATGACTGATTTAGTGCATATTGTTCCAAATTTGCATCTAAGGCCGCACGAAAAATCAGTCTGTGACAGTTGGTATCAGAGCGACAATTTCAAAGAAAGGAAGAATGAGCGCTATGATACAAAACGAAGAGATGCGTGGTAGGGAATCTAATCCTGTAGAAGGGAAAAGGACTAGGGCTTAGAGCAAGTCCCATGATACTCTCAATGAACTCAGCACCACTATAAGGAAGGTGACGGAAGGGCTGGCTGATGCGAGGGATCAGCTTGACAGTTTGGAGCAAACTATGGAGAACCTGGAGAACAAGTTGGCTGCTCAAGGGGAAGAGTGTAGGAGCTCATCTACAGTTCCAACAATTCCATTGAGGAGAAGCGGCGTCAAGGGTAGAAAGCGTTCGAAGCCAAATTTCTGGAGATTTTGGAGACCATGCAGCAACAAATGAACTTGTTGCACAGTAGCTTAGAGGATGCAAAATGCAATATTAGCCTTTGCAAGCGAGCGATAGCCTGCGGGGTTGGCTCCTCTCATGGGGCTGCTCATACGCCAAGAGTTGAAGCTCCCAAACCTAAGGCATACGGAGGAAAACGGAATGCCAAAGAGTTGAACGACTACTTTTGGTAGATGGAGTGGTATTTTACGACAATCGGTTTGCGGAATGAGCAAGACAAGGTAAGTACTGCAACCCTCTACCTTTCAGATCATGTACTTTCTTGGTGGCGTAGAAAGCATGCAGAAATTCAAAAGGGACAGTGTACCATTAACACTTGAGGCGCGTTGCAACAGGAGCTCAGGCTCTAATTTTATTCAAAAAATGTGTCGTATGATGCTCGCAAAAGGATGAAAGAGCTGAAGCAAAATAAATCCATTGCGGAGTATGTTGAGGAGTTTTTTGGTCTCATGCTTTAGATTCCGAACATGAGCAACGATGATTTACTCTTCAACTTCTACAAGGGGCTGCAGCCATAGGCCTTTTCTTAAATCAAGCGACAGGATGTCAAGGATGTAAAGGATGTCGCCACTGCCCTAACCGTAGTGGAGACATTAGTCGATTTCCACGAGAGAGATGCGGGAAAGCCGAAGCACCAACATAAGCCCAACAATGGTGAAGGAGAGCGGGATTCTCATTCTTAACAAAATAAGGATGGGAAAGGCCAGCCACCAAAGTGTAAGGAGCATCGGCTTGACATGAAAAGAGGAAGCAAATCAAAGACAAATTGCTTTCTCTGCGATGGAGACCATTGGGCCAAGGACTATCGGCGGAAGAAGGTGTTCAACGCCATGTTTGAGGCACATGAAGAGACAAAACCAGTGCCTAACACTCCGTATAGCAAGGCTGTTATGCATGTCGAGGCGTGCATCAATGGAAAGAAGACATATACGTTATTGGATTCTAAAGCTTCGCACAACTTTATCAAGAATGTGGAGGCGAAGCGCTTGGGTTTTCGAGTGGAAAAAGGAAGCAGCTTCCTCAAGACAGTGATTGCAGAAGCCAAACCTCTCGATGGTGTAGTTCGGGGTGTTAATTTACACTTGGGAAACTGGCGCGACAAGGTAAATTTTTCTATAGCACTGCTCGATGATTTTGATGCAGTGCTAGGAATGGATTTTCTGCTATAGTTTAATGCTGTACCGATACCGCGATATAACTCGGTGTGTATTATGAAAGGAGGTCCCTGCATGGTGCCTGCAGTAGCAAAACCCACTAACAACACCCCTTTTCTCTTAGCGATGCAAGTGAAGAAAGGTGTCAGTAGTGGGGAAGAGACATTCCTCACAACCATCTAGGAGGCAGATGGTGCTGTCGACAGTAAGGAGTCTGTACCGCCGCAAGAAATTGTGAAGGTACTTACGGAGCACAAAGATATGATGCCGAACACCTTACCAAAGAAACTATCACCTTAGCGGGAGGTGGATTACAAAATCAAGTTGGAACAGGGGGCGATACCACCAGCGATGACACTCTACTGAATGGCATTGCTAGAGTTGGCGGAGTTGCGAAAACAACTGCAGGAGCTGCTGGACTCAGGGTTCATTTAGCCCTCAAAGGCGGCATATAGGGCACTGGTGTTGTTTTAGCGCAAGAATGATGGTTTGCTGCGGATGTGTATTGACTATCGCGCATTCAACAAGGTAACAATAAAAAACAAGTATCTCATTCCTCTTATTGCTGACTTGTTTGATTGTCTTGGTTAAGCAAAATTTTTCTCCAACCTTGATTTGCGGTCGGGTTACTACTAAGTCCGCATAGCCCCTGGTGACGAGCCCAAGACAGCTTACGTAACACGGTATGACGCGTACGAGTTCTTGGTCATGCCCTTCAGCCTCACCATTGCACCAGCCACTTTCTGCACTTTGATGAACCAGATTTTCCACCTATTTCTGGACAGATTTATGGTTGTGTACTTAGACGACATTGTGTTGTACAGCGATACACTCGAAAAACATGCGGCGCACTTGCGGGCAGTTTTTCAAGTGTTACAGGCTAACGAGCTGTACGTGAAGTGGAAGAAGTGCTCATTCGCACAGCGAGAAGTTGAGTTCCTTGGGCATAAAATCAAATAAGGAAAGCTTCTCATAGATAGGTCCAAGATTCAAGCAACAGCGGATTGGAATCTACCAACGGAGGTCGCGAAGTTGCAGTCCTTCCTCAGGTTGGTAAACTACTATCGGAGGTCATCATAGGCTATTTGGGAATAGCCGCACCTCTCACTGACTTGCTGAAGAAGTCTAGATTATGGGACTGGTCTGAGGAGTGCAAACATACTTTCGATAGTTCGAAGCGTGCAGTGATGGAGGAGCCTGTACTTACACTGCCTGACTACGCATTACCATTCGAAGTTCAAGCGAATGTATCAAATTTTGCCATCGGCAGTGTGCTCATGTAGCAAGGACATCCGATAGCATTTGAGAGCAGGAAGCTCAACGACACAGAACGACGTTACACTGTGCAGGAAAAGGAAATGGCGGTGATCGTTTTTGCACTGCGCACCTGGGTACACTACTTCCTTGGATCAAGATTTGTGGTGCAAACGGACAATGTAGCCACAAGCTACTTCCAAAAACCAGAATAAGCTCAGCTCGAAACAAGCAAGGTGGCAGGATTTTCTAGCGGAGTTTGATTTTGAGTTGGCGTATAAATCGGGTAAGATAAATGTAGTTGTGGATGTTCTAAGTCGGAAGGTTGAATTTGCAGCTATTAGCAAGCTTCACGGAGAGATTCTCAGCCTCATTACGGAAGGTATGCAGCATGATCCGCTCGTTAAACACCTAGCGGAATTGGCATAAACTGGAAAAACCAAGCCGTTTTGGGTAGAAGATGGGTTTCTCTACACCAAAGGGCGGCGTTTTTATGTACCGAAGTGGGGGAACTTGCGGCGGAATCTCATCAAGGAATGCCATGAAATCAAGTCGGTTGGCCACCTAGGACAAAAGGGCATTGCTTGAAGTGACGTATTATTGGTCGCAAATGAGGGATGATGTGGAGCAGTTTGTGTGGTCTTATTTTGTGTGTCAATAAGACAAGAACGAACACCAAAGTCTTATGGGCTTGCTGGAATCGCTACCCATTCCGAAAAGATCATGGGAGGGCATCTCCATGGACTTTATAGTGACGTTACCGAAATCTGATGGGATGGGGACTGTTATTATAGTGGTCGATTGGTTCTCCAAGTATACGACTTTCATTCCCATGCCAAATGATTGTATTGCGGAGCAGACCGAAAGGCTTTTGTTCAAGCATGTGGTCAAGTATTGGGGCTTATTGCAGTCAATCGTCAGTGATCGTGACCTTCGCTTCAATGGTAGATTTTGGACTGAGCTGTTCAAACTCATGGGCTCAGCGCTCCACTTCTCGACAAGCTTTCATCCCCAAACTGATGGGCAAACTAAGCGGATGAACGCTTTACTAGAGTTATATCTGCGGCACTTTGTAAGCGTAACACAGTATGATTGGGCGTGCCTGCTAGATGTGACGCAATTTTCCTACATTCTGCAGCGGAGAGAGTCCACAAATTGTAGCCCGTTTGAGTTAGCTACTGGATAGCAGCCTCTCACGCCCTATACGCTTGTTTCAAGCTACAAAAGGCATTCCACAGCAGTATACAAAGTTGTCAAGTCGTGGCATGAGCAAGTGGATATTGCAAGAGCATACCGCAATAAGGCAGCGAAGCAGATGAAGAAGTGGGCTGACGAAAAGCGACGGCATGTGGAGTTTAATGTTGGCGATATGGTACTGGTGAAGATTCTGCCCCAACAGCAAAAGTCCATACGCCCACTACACAAAGGGTTAGTTCGGAAGTATGAGGGCCCATTTCCCATTGTTAAGAGGGTGGGCAATGAATCATACAAGGTGGAATTACCCTCGAGGCTTAGACTACGTCCGATTTTTCATGCAAGTCATCTTAAGCCTTACCATGGAGATGCGGATGACCCTAAGTGCAAAAAGCCAAAAAGGCAACCTTTCGGTGTAAACAAGACTTTCGACAAGGAATCGAAGATCATCCTTGATGATCAGATTGTTTTAAGACAAAACCATTCACCGAGTCTCGAGTACTTCGTCAAGTAGAAAAACTTGCTTGACAGCGAAACGAGTTGGGAACTTGAGACAACTCTGTGGTAGTTTAAAAACCAAGTTTGTGACTACCAACAGCGGCGCGCCGAGGACATCGCTCAATTGGGTGGGGGAAAATGTCACGCCCCAGTTTATGTCACAGAAAATTGCCAGTTTATGCCTCAATAGTGCTACTACATCGCAGCAGAATGTGCAGCACAATTTGCTACAGATTCTGTCCAGCAGAGCTTTCCTAAACAAGCTGCACATATTAAGGCTACAACAGCAATTTCCTAAATAAAAAAGAGCTGTATCTTCCTAACTTAATTAGGAGATTTGACACTAATAAGAAAACCTTGTACTAAATAGGAAACAAGTTATGTATATAAGAATATCCTTCTTATATTAGAAATAAAATTTACAGCTTTCATTGTAAGCTATTAGATGAGATTCTAAGATTAATCTCAGCCCTTTATTATACACATGCCTTAGTATAAATACAGCAGCCGCTGTAGACCAAAAGAATAAATGTAAACTTCATGCAATTCAAACTTTGACAGCCAAAGAATCTCTGCAGTTTTCTGTGCACTCTCTCTTCATCTCTTTCTTTGTGGTTTTTATAATTTTGAAAAATAAAGCTGACTTAGCACATATTGTTCCAGATTTGCGTTTAAGGCTGCACAAAAAAATTAGTTTGTGACACTTGGGTTGGGCCAGTGATAATTGAATAGTTAGTTGGTTACATTTTTTTTTTAAATTGTAGGCTGATATAGGAGAAAGTAAATGGTGTAAGAAAAATATTAATATTGTTGACTTGACTTAGGACCATTTGCATTATCCGCATTTATAGGGTTGGCCACCATACCAACACAACCCATAACTATTGCCACAAAATTTGGATAAAGATTAGGGATCCTTTCAGATTAAGGGTTCTTTCATAGTCTATATTATTATTATTATCATTAAATAAATAAAATTATAGAAATTAAAAAAATCTAATGTTGTTATTTTAGAACAAAAAATAGGTATTTTCAATTAAAAAAGGCTCAAAACAAAATCATGGAGTGCAAGAGAAAGCAGATAATTATTATGGTTGGTACTTTTAACATTTCAATTTGTCAAAACCGATACTTTTGCTTTTGCAATGTGATTGTTGAATGAATGAATTCATGATTTCACGTATTTATGAATCCAATTTAGAATAACCCAGTTTGAAAACTATATAGCTTAAATGAATGAATTCAGGTTCACATATTCTAACAACCAATGCCAACATATAAAAGAACAACAATTAGTCTTACACAGTTCTACCAGTTCATTCAAAAAGTCATAAATATTTTATCTTTGATCAAAGTATGCTAAGACTATCAAAACATGGAAAATAAATAAATATTCTACTAATTGCCACAAAGAATAATCTCCAGACTTTTCTTCGTAAAAAAACATCTCAATTAGGAAAACGGTAATGCAACAAAAATGTAATAATATTTTCATATATAATTTAATTTTGAGCTGAACTTGAATAACTTGAATTTACTTTCTTATAATGAAGGATGTTAAGGGTGTTAAAAAGTTAAGGACCCAGAACTTGTATGTTATGAAAAGTGGCTCAGCCTTTTGCTACCAAGGATTCAAGCTTTTGCAGCCAGTTCACATATTGACCTTCCTCCTTTTTGTGTAGATGGAGGAGGAGAAAGTTTGTTAGGTTTTTGCCAATTCCTTTGGCGACTAGATATTCCTTGAGTGCATCTTGTAACTGTGGGTCCACAAAGATGCAGTACAACGAGACAGGTAAGTGATTATGCGATTAAAGAACCCAAAGGGACTGAAAAATTTGAAATGACAACAATGATTTCAATAAAAACAAGCATCTTATCAAATGAGACGGAAAGCAAACACTATGATTATGTGACAAATAAATGGCTAGTCTTACAAAGTGAAGAAAAAAATCTAAAGTATCTACTGATATAGTTCAAAACTGATGCCTTAGCTAATTATTGGAGTTCTTAAACGATTACATTAAAAAAAAAAGTTTAGTTCAGTCAGTTCTTGCTTAACCCTCCAGCATCAGTAAGATTTGCTTTCCAATTAATGTACAAACAATATTGAAATAATAAAAACAAAAACCGCTTCCTGTCATTAATAAGAAACAGAACCCTACCTTTTGGTTATGCACTACTTGTATATTCAACACACATTATTACCTGACAAGCACATGAAAGGACATCCAATTGGAACAAACCTATCATCTACAGGCCATAAATTCATCGTATGAGTGACAGAAAAACATTAACACTGATATAAGAAATCACATTCAACTTATGGACTAGGGTTCTTTTAACTTAAAATTTTAATACAAATTTGCAACCGTTCATTTCATCTAACCAAATGGTTCAGATCTAAAATTAAAAGATAATATGTAATTTTGCCAACTCAAGAGCTCTTTGCCCCATTGGATTAAATGGTTTGAATGACTGAGACTTTGTATCAAAATATTAAGTTAAGAGATCCCGACTCTTAAGTCCTAAATATATATATATATATATATATAAACTTGACGGTTGACACTTGAATGAAACTATGCTCAAGAAAACCCTCCCATAATAAATTATGACTAATTTTGATTATCCTTATAAAAAATCTGACATAAAGACCCACTAAATTATGATTTTTGTCTATTGACACAAAAATCATCAGATACTTTCCCGTTGAAATTTGGGATTCCTTTCTTTTCATCACAAAATAGTAGATAAATCAAAATGTGGTAGAATTTAAGGCCCCAATTAAGTAAAATCAAAGAAGATAACAGCCAAATACAGGAAAATCACATCTTAAGAGCAGAAAAGAGGCAATTAAAAGAAAAACAAGAGGCTGGTTGACCCATGCTTCAGGATATGAGAATATAAAGCAACCTAAGAGATGGAAGAGATTTTCAATTTCCTATAATAAAAGATTTAACAAGAGGCTGTTAATTTTAATGGCCGTGAACTCTCCCACCAATATGTTATAGCTAACATATCGGGGAATCAATCTTCGGAAGTGTTCCTTCAACAGTACTTCTTCAACTAACTGAAAATGCACCTTCTTTCCATGATCAATATTTGAAGAGAAATTCTAGAATTCCTTATCCAAATAAAAGCTATTCCAATTTGCTATAGTAAGAAGGAGTGACACTCACCATAACTAAGTTATTAGATTCCCCAAAGACATATAGCACCCAGCTCAAGAGAATGCAATAGTATCCTATCAAGTTCCTCTGAAATGAGCCGTGTAGCATACTCAAGCATCGAGTTCTCAGTCGATACATGAAAACCAATTAAGCCATGTATATCTGACCACGAGGTTATCTTTCACACTTCATTTTTAAATCAAATGCTACAACCTACGTGTTACTTGTACTGAGGGAGTAGTAAAATAACCATGAATATAGTTGACAAACAAGCAACTTAAGTTTTTCTTCAGGTCTTGTAAACCAATAATTAGTAATATCATGAGATTGAAACAAAACTCTACCAGAACATAGGACCCCTATAGACTGAAGGACGATGACATGTTGATGATCAGAGATAATAGGTATTATGGATGTCAAAGTCAGACCCGCAAATATGCTTCTCAGTAACTCCGCAATCAAACAGCAAAATGGAATTGAAGCTTGGTTTTTAACACATACTTTCATCAAAACTTCCCTCAGAAACTTACCCTTTCTTGCAAAGTTCTCTGGCCTCAGCAAAGCTGAGATTGTAACTTCATCACCTGATTCACATTTCTTTCACCAAACCACATCTTCGAACTGTGGTGCATCAGCACATGTATAAGTTGGAAAGGATAAATAATTTCTTCAATTCATGATGCTAGTCATACGACTGAGACAGATTTCACTCTCTATGTAGTCACCAGATAGTCCAAAAATAATATGTACCGACCTTCAATGAGTTTAGCATGACTATAGCACACATACAACAAGATTTATGAAAGTATCTCACCATTGTGACAAATCAAATTAGCTCATTTTTATTCTTTAGTAATTGTAGATAAACAAATATCTAATCAGGTAAATATTTCTTATAGTACTAACCATCAAATGGTCGCCTTTCCCTAAAAATAAAATTTTAATCTATAAATATCGCCAAAGCTCCCTATTTTTCTTGTGGGTATGTCAGTATTTACGGCTTATGCATGTTTTTTTTTTTTTTAACATCAAAGGCTACAAATGACACAACAGAGGTGAAGCAATTCAACTTCCACAAAATACCCAATAACACCCACTAAGTTATTGCACATGAAACAAAAGTTTGCTCATAGGAATAACCCCATAACTCAGAAACGATTCAAAACAGAAACAAAACAACCTATTCATTATCACGTATAAAGTCATAATTACACCAATAATTAAATTAGCAAAATCCCGAATGCTAATCCTACTTCAAATTTTCAAACTCATGGGTTTAAACAAAAGTTTATTACAATCAGTAGCTCAATTTATGAGCTAAAGAAGGAACCTGAAATCTGTTGGATGAGAGTTCGTGTTTAATCTCTAACCGCAAGATTTTGAGCAAGTTTAGATCCTCCAGAGCTTTCTATCCCTTGTGTAAGACTAGACTTGCTCTCGGCATTTTCACTCTCCCTTTTTTTTCGACGAAATTTCCAAAATAACCATATATTTAATGTGATTGATGTAAATAACCAATTTTTTTTCAACTTAATCAATTTTATAATTTTCGAAAAAAATTACCCCAAATAGACATCTATACAAACACATCCAGACACATCCAGACACACATTTTGTTATTATTATTATTTTTCTCATTTTAGAATTCAATTCTTCCCAAAAATCCTTATTCAAACATTTTTTCGAATTTATTGATACAAATTGATCGTAAAAACTTGAGCATATTCCAACAATTGAAAAAATTTACGAACAAAAACAAGTAAGTTGTTGTGTATATTTAAAATATACCTTTTTTTTTTAACTTCACGAATCAATACTTGTACATTGTGCATATTTTTCCTTATTTTTGTTTAATTTCACAGATCAATACATGCATATTAACGTTAAGATTTTTTTTTTCTGATGTTGAATTAATTTGTTAAAATTTAGCTATGAAAAACACAGAAAAGTAAACTAGTACATCGAAGTTGGAGTATGTAGTTGGGCTTGATTTTAATCCCTTGTTGGGCTCAATTATTAATTTGACTTATATTTATTATTGTGCAAATTAAATAAATTTTGTAAATTTAATTTCATTAATGATATGTTCTTATATGCATTTTGTTACTCTTCGTCGATAAGACTGAAGAGTTTTTTTTTTCTTTTAATTGTAACTATTGAATATGAAGGATCACGACGAACATTCTTAGACAATGTCAAGAAACACATTGGTAAGGATGTACGACTTTTAACCACATTGAGGAATATCAATTATCAACAAATATTATGCTTAATATAAGAGTGTTTCGATATAGATCCGGTAGAATTAAGTATTGATATCAAAATGGGTTACAAACACACCATTAGAGGGTTCATTGTGTGCATGGATATAAAAGATGACTTTGACATATTTACTTTCGTCATCAGTATAGTGATTGCACAAACTCAAATATTCAGTCCATTGATATCACCACGAAGCACATAGGCAAATTATAGAGTTGCCTACACTTCTCCTTTGCAACCTGAAATTCTAATGATCTATGTGCAGTCATTTGTTTCTTCTTAAGGGAGCAATCAATTAAGTCATGCTCAACATTATCCTCCTACAAAGCATGTCACTCCACAAATGATTATTTTGATAATCAACCACATGACATTGACATACATGATATTCCTAACAATACAATGAATACCTCGATAGAAACTATTGTGATGACGATGATGATGCCGATGCCGATGCAGTGGCTCTAATGGGTGCTCGACTAAGGCAGAAAAGTTATTTGATGAGATGTCAATATGACATACAAATGCCATCAAATTATTTTTAGTGTTTGTCGCTAATGCCACCAACATTTTTTAAGTCGTAGGTTGAATTCTCTAGTTTTGATTCTAGTGACATTTATGCTGGTCAGATTTTTAGTTCCAAAAAAGATTTATGATATGCACTAGGTGTAGTGGCAATGAAAAACATTTTAAATTCAAGGTTGCTAGGTCTACAACAAACTGTTTCTAGGCAAAATATGTAGTTGATGGATATAAATGACAAATTCGACTGACTAACACAGACAAAAATGGGGAATATTAGTTTATTAAATAGATTGATATAATTCATAGCTGTCGGAGTGACCAGCTACAACAAGAGCACTGTTAAGTAAGTAATCGGTTTATCAGTGAACATGTGATAGAAAAATTCCAAGACCTTAGCAGAATTTACACCAAGAGTTTGGAGTATTTGTGTCCTACCGTATGGAGTGGCTAGCTAGGGAAGAAGCATGAAGATTGGTGTGCGATGATTTAGTTGAGTCCTTTCAATTACTGTTATAGTTTTTTCATGTTTTAGAAGGCAAAAACTCGAGCATAATAACTCATATAGAAACAGATAAGGACAACTATTTTTTATACTTTTTTCATGGTGCTTGGGCCATGTATCCATGATTTTTGTTCCTTGATTTGGCCTGTAATTGTAATTATTGACACCTTTTTAAAATGAACATATCGGGGGACACTGTTCGTAATGGCCACTCTTGATGGAAACGACTAGATTTATCCCATGGTATTCGGAGTTGATGACTCTGAAAATAATGCATCATAAGAGTGATTCTTAATCAAGTTACGAGATGAACTTGGCTTGATTGAGGATTTGGTGTTTGTATCGGACCAACATGACAATATATTAAAGGGGTTAAGTTAAGATCAATATATTCAGATGCTGCAAGTTATTCGCAAAATGAAGTGGGATTTCATAGGTGGGGCAAATGTCATTTTCCAGTAAGATATTACGATATAATGACCACCAATATTGCAGAAAGTATCAATGCATTATTAAAAGATGCTCGTAATCTCCCAATTGTGG